>SKCR01026336.1:0-96793 GCA_019454045.1 Zanthoxylum bungeanum
CGGTAATAAGTGCAAGTTGAGTTGAAATAGCCATCAAAATGCGTTAAATGTTAATTGGGAAGATTTATTGAATTGGACTGAAAAATTCAACCCCCCCACTTTTCACCATCTCCCATAGTGCTAGAAAGACTTTATATAATTCGTCTTCAGAGACTTCAACTTTCAAAATTATTAGGGTGGTTTGAAATTGTCTTTCTGCGGCTTATTTGAACGGTCAAGATAAATAACGAAACGAAAACAAAAGTTTTGCCTCTAAAGTCTATCCCTTGAAATATAAATCAGGAACAAAAGAGAGAGAAAAAATATCGATTCAATTGGGTAATATTTTAACAAATTTTCATATTGAACGGGGAAGACCGTCCTCACTTCTCCTTTATGTAATTCCGTCATTAGTGGGCATAAAATGATCGTCCATATTGTTAAAATCGAACTGAAACTTTGCTAGGAATATGTTTCTGGTAATCCCGTGGGAGAAGTTTGACACGTGTGGTAGCTCAAAGAAATGGTTGGCATATGCAAGTTGGGTTCATTATCATTTTTGACATTCAAGAAATGGTTGAAACACCAGAAGTTGTAATTGTAAAAAGTCTTTGCGGTGAAGTAGGGGAAGGGGCGAGGAGAAAATGCATGCCCAAGAAAATCAAGGGACGGTGATGAACTAAGAATTAACAAACCACAGGGTCCTGTATGACTCTGCAATTTTACCTATCAAAAATAGACTTATTAACCTTGTTAAACACGTAATTTGAGAACTAATTGGCTATATATAAGAGACCGGCAAGGGTTATGTTCGCCTCCTTTGAAATCTTTAGCAAAGACTTCGACAAGATGTTTTGACTTTTCCATATAAATACAGTCGTTGAACGAGGATGTTATCATGTACGGACACGGAGTGATAGGATTTCAGGAAATTTAAGAGAGAGATCATCTCTTTTCCTCTTGAGAGCAAGAGCATGATCTAGAGATATTAGGCAAAAAGATAAAAGTTAAGGTTATAAGCCTACCATCATTGCAGGTCTTGAGATGAGAGCCATCTGGGCAGAAACATACGCTATTTGAGTCATTGACCACCATTTCTTCTGAACTCAACATAATCGTATCCAGTCCATTTCAGTGCAAATCCTTCCTTCAACAACTTTACATAGTTGAAACTTTCTATCGTTCGAATAATTGAACAGGTGAAGCAACTAAAGAATCACTGGCAATTGTAGACCAATTCAAGCCCTCATCCTAAGGACTAATGCTACAAAAGTACTACTTGTGGTATTGGAAACAAAAGTAACCTCAGATTTTGTGTAATTGACAGAAACCCAATTGTTGAAGTTATGAAAGAAGTAGAGATCAGCATGATGGGAACTGAACTCGAGGGAAGAACGATCAAACGAGAAATTATGAACCGGAACAATGCACGTATCATTGAACAACCCTTCATCAACTAGAAGGTGGAGAAGCCTCTTCAGGTTTTGTAAATGGGTTTATTGTCTTTACAACGAGTTTGAGTCTATGCCAGCATCTCGGATGAAGAAAGGGTAGCTTATGTTCGGGCACTGCTACCTACAATTTCTTGGCTGATAGAACAGAATCGAAATTATGGTGTTGGTAAAGAAAATGATTCCAAGATTGAAGAGAAATCTAAAGCTGAACAAATTTGGCTACCCCAAATGGGAGCACATTGATGAAGAACAAGGCTTTGAGGAATTCAGAATCAGATTAAAATACCCTCAAATGGTTCAATTACTTTTCCTTTTCATCCACCACTAGGATGTTGAACTTTGACTTGGTCTACATTTTGGTTTGTTAATTCAGCATAATTTATAATACAATCAACATCATATGTTGTCATTGTATGATCCACTGTATCATTAGTTATGAACAATTTGCTAGTAATAATAAATTTATCTACTTAAGATACTACATATTCAGAATCTAATACATATAACTACTACTCTTGAACCAAACAAACAAAAACAACAAAGGGTAATTTTATTTCCAGGTGGGTTAGAAGATTCTGGGAAAATGCAGGCACCCCGAATGAAACAAAATAATCTTGAATCTATTTGCAATTTAAAGGCTTAATTCTGACCTTAATATTTTAAGGTGTTTGTTTCGTTAAGCTAATTAAAGAAGAACAGAATTAAAAACCTGAAATTGCAAACAGTAATCAACTAACATATGATAACTAGTTGGCCAGTTATTGCCTTGGATATTTTCTGTTAGCGATTTAAAATGTCCCTATGGAAACCAAAAAAAAAATAAATAATACCAAGGACTTTTAATATATGACATATTGCTGGGATTGATGTTCTGAAATTCAATCCGCATCGTATTTATGATCGATTCATGAATATAAATAATTATTTTTTTCATAATATTATTAATTTATGATAGAAATTCTTGTCTTTTGTATATATATTCGATCTAATTTCGATTAAATTGAAACTAATTCTCTGGGTTAGTGATGTATATATTAGGGGAAAAAACCTGATATATATATCATAGTGCATAGTTACAACTAGATTTGTAATTGAAATTGGAAAGTGTCACTACTAACGATATACTCTCAAATAAAATTTCTGGTCAAGATTTACTGACACGAGTGGGTTAGTAAAATCTGTTGACACCAGTACATGTCGTATATCGAGATTTGATATGATGGTTTATCTCAATGATCCATGAGTCTCGGGAGACTCATATAGACATGTAGGCGTTTATTTGATGAGCACTAAACGAATTACCGAAAGAATCCTAATAGATTACACACCAACGTCAATAGGATCTTCCTGAGTCAAGCTGCGTATGAAGTCCTATGACTTGAGATACCACTGTGGATGTATGAGTGATCCTCTGCACTTTAACAACAGTCACGTAATCGATATTTTTAGACCAGACCTCCGTCTATTCGTTGGGTGTGGTCCAATGCTCAGTATATTTTATGATGTATCCAGAGAGGATCTATCAGTCCCGTGTGCGGGATTTAGGTATCCATTTCGTGATCCTTTAAAATCCTTAGCTGAAGTATACTACGAAAATTAGTTCCAAGTATTTATTTGGAGAATCACGAATATGTCGCGATATATTATACGCCGCGAAGATCGACTTTTTCATATATATCTCTGGTACAGTTCGGATACCTATGACAGAGGGATTGTACGATATGCGTCGACTTGTATGATTCGGCGCGATTCTCTGTGGTCGTCATAATTTGTGAGTGAGCAAATTTTGGACACGAAATGTATTCTGTGACATATACACCTGAACGTAGAAAGTCTCATTAATAAATTATACTCGAATAGCACTAGGGTAATTTATTATGAATAATTTGATTGTTTGTAACATTACACATGTCGGGCTATTACTAGTGTGTATTTATATTTGATACATAATTTGATTAGATACACATTATGTCCAATTAGGAAGAGATACTTTTACATATGGATTAATTACTTAAATAATTATTATTTGATTAATTAATTTTATATGTGACTAATTGAATTTTACATGTGTTGGACACATGTCTAATAATGATTAGTCATTACTTTGTCACATTTAATTAATTAATATGATTAAATAATTTAATAAATTAAATTAAATTAAATTAATTATTTAATTAATTAATTGTTGAAAATTATAAGAATATTCTTTTATTAAACTTATTGGATAAGCTTAAAGGTGTGGCAAAATTGTGTCCATTCTTTTTGGTGTATATTTGGCACATTTGGGACAAAACTTGGTGGGTTAACAAGAAGTCAAATTTGGCTTCCCCTGGAAGCTATCAACATTCGGCCAAAAAATTAAAATTAAAAGGGAGTGGCTTTTGTTTTGTTTCAATTTTGCCGAGAGCATAAAGCTTGTTCATTTGGATAAGCTTAAATAAAATTAGGGAGAGGGTTTTGTGAATCAAAAAAAAAAAATGAGGTGACATTTGAGGAAATTTAAAGGAGATTATTACTATATAAATGGAGATTAAGAAATCCTATAGAACCTTAATTAGATGAATGCCTAAATTAATTAGGCTAATTAGCGTAATTAAGTTTAATTAGGGTGCTAGTCACCAAATTGTCATTCTAGAGTTACTTGAACCACTCTTATGTGACTTAAAATAATTTTTGAATTATTTTATGGTGGTTGATTCTCTAATGGTGTTAGATTGATTTGGATTTGCATGAAAATTGAATTAATTTAAGGGTTAATTTGATTAATTTTGAAATTAATTCAATTAAGGTTGATTTAGTGAAATTAAGGGGTGAGAAAGAAATTGGAGATGTGAAAATGCATAGGAAAAATTCCCGAAATTTTTGGAATTGTTTCGAATGTATTTTGAGAATTTTCGGTTTAGTACTCATTATAGGCAAAATCATAATTTTATGAAATTACAGAATTTTGGTCATTGATACGGTACTCGGAGTACTGTAATAGTGTATACAGCGTGTAGGAATTTTTTTGGAATTTTTAAAAATTTTCCACTAGTGTTTCGAGAATTTTCTATGCTATGGGCAGAATGATAATTTGTTAACATTACCATATTTAGCCTCTGGTACATTACCTCGATTATTGTAGCAATAGGCTGACCTAGTTGTTCGGTCATCTCGGTCAATCGGTTCGATGATCCGGTAAGTGATTATCGTGGGAAAGTGTTTCCATAAATATTTGCCTTAAGTTTCTTTGCATAGTCACATTTTAATATTAGATATTAATGTGTGATATGGGTGAAATATGGATAAATTAGACATATTTGATACTGACTAATTTATCCAGTTTAAAAAAAAAAAATTATTTCAAAAATGATTTCACCGGCTAACGCACTTTTGCAGTTTTTGCCCCAACAAAAATGATATCAGAGCGAGTCTGGTCCTGCATCCACAACACATTTGATGCAATAATATATGATATTAGAATCCAAATTAGTATTTACATATGCATTCAATCTAGATATTTCTTGAATTTTTAGTTTCATGTTAACGTGAAACGTAACGAAGCCTTAATGGTTAAGTTGAGTTATGATTTTCCGCATAAAATTAATTTGTCGAGAAATTATTATGGATTAAATATCTACATTTGATGTAGATTCCAAGCCTAAAATCCACCTTAGGAACATCTCCGTTAACAAGATTTATAGTGAATAGTGTTAGGAAAAACTTATTTCTAGGTCTGTCTTGTCAATACAGATGTAAATGTTTTCCCGATTCTATGGTTGTATCATGCCAAAACTGTGCAGCTATAGTTGATAGCAGTTCGTTTGCGCTGGTTTTAGTAAAGAAAATCGCCTTAAGACGAAAGAGTATATGAAGGACGAAAATGAAAGACGTATATCTCCCAATTGACGGGTTTATGAAAGACGAAAAGGAGTGAGGAAGAACGAAGAGGCAAAGGCATAATCTTTCAGCAAACGATGGACTATGAAGGAAAAAGGGACGATCACCATGAGAACAGGTACTTTACAGTTGATCCCACAACCTAGCGGTTACACAGTAATCCCCACGATCTAAGCACACAACTCAGCAGTTAAATGCACGATCTAGCGGTTACATGCAAGCATGAAACGTGAGAGTCCTTGAACCGAGGGAAGCAAAACTGCTCAAGTGGTTAGCTAGTCTTTTCACTATAAAAGATTCAGGCATGGGAAGAAGCAGGAAAAAAGAAGAAAAAAATGAAGACTCATACTGAGCAATGTATTTTAATTTCCTAGCTTTGTTATTTATAGAATTGTAATTTGTATGTTTGTGCCCCTTGGAGGTATTTTCGAAGAATCAAACACTCATTGTTGGGACTTTATCTCGGGAGTTTTGGACCTTACACGTGCATTGCAAAAAATTGTGCAAACAGTTTTTTGCGACCATAGTGGGAGATTTGGTGCAAGAAGTAAAGATGTCTCCGAAAAGAAACACTCAGACTGGCTCAAGTACAGAAAAAATGGGATTGGAGGAAACCAACCAGCCCCACGTCCCAATGGTAGTAGGTCATTTTGAGGGTTTAGCAGAAGCAAGCCGATATGATACTATGCGAGAGTTCATCCCTAACGCGATTCGTGTCTTGTTCGACGAGTTCACCCAGGATGTTGTCGAATAGGTTAGGCTTCAAAATGCTCACATCATAAATAAGTTTACTTCGGCTAGTAATTCGCATTATGAAAACATGGTCAAACACCTCATTAAATGAGTTAATGGCCAAATGTGTGAACGGAGGGATAGCCCCACCATGGATTACACCTCCTCCTGCACCAAGTAGTCAGAAGGTCGGACAAGAAATGGTCCTCCTCTACAAGGGACTACTGCCCCTACGATATCCCGATGGGGAATAAATCCTAGAGGCATCGGGCCACACTTAGGGCCAAACATGGTACAACATGAAGTAGTGTTGCCCCAAGGTTTACAGGGGCAACAGGGTCACGACCATGTCCCATTTGTGAGAGGACCACAACCACCACCTATAGGGGTGCCATTCAATGGCAATGATATATTAAAAAACAAATAACCAAGATTCTTCAGAATCAATTAGGTCGAGGGGTGAGGCTGATTCGGTCGAGATATCAAAAACCGTATCCAAAGTGGATTGATTTACCGTATCCATGGCCTAGAAATTACAAAATACCAGAGTTTTCTCTGTTTACAGGGTCTCGAGAAGTTTCCACAATAGAACACATAGGGTGATTTATCCTTCAATGTGGAGAGACAAACGATTTCCATAAGCTGAGATTATTTCATGGCTCGTTGTCAGGGGTAGCATTTTCCTGGTATATCAGTCTGCCACCTAATTCGGTGGAGAATTGGCACCAAATGGAGTAGTTGTTCCATGCATAATTCTATAAAATCGAATCTGAAGTAAATCTGGCCGATTTGGCAAATTTGAGGTAGTTGCTGGGAGAATGTGCCGAAATGTTCTTACAAAGATTCAAAGCGGCTCGAGGCCGATGCTATGTGCCCTTACCAGAAAAGGAGTTTGTGAAAATCTCTCAAAACTGTCTTAGTTTTGTTCTGAAAAAGAAGTTTCAAGATCGAGAATTCTGGGATCTCCCCCAACTCACCACTAGTGTGCGATATGAACGGTTATTGATGGAGGAAGAACAAATGAAGAACACTAATAAAGGAACATATTACAGGAATGCAAACTATGAAATAGACGACATGAACATCGAATCAGCTGACTTATGCTGCACCGAATTAATTAAAGGAAGCCATACGTCTGCAAGACGTGGGCTGAACACGGACTGAAGTAGAGAAAGATAAAAAGAGCATAAATTTTTCTTTTGACATCACTAATATTGATGCCATATTTGATCAATTATATAAAAATAAGCAAATTATGTTGAACGTCCGCCACAAGTTGCCAAGCCCAGAATAAATCAGTGGCAAAAAGTATTATAAGTGGCATAATGAACGATCTCATTCAACTGACAGTTGTCTTCTTTTTTGGAATGTATTGCATGACGCCATAGAATCTTGACGAATAACGTTCGAGAAAAAAATGACGGTGGACGACAACCCTTTCCCAAAGCCGTTGGAGTTAAATATTATTAACTCTGACCTTAGTAAAATAAATTTGCCAAAATTCAAGTTTCTTCTAGATGAGGATCAAAACGGCCATCGCCCTAGTGCTCTTGAAAGAATAGAAAGGCCCCGGGAAGGAAGGGTTCCATAAAATTTGTGTGTACGTTGCCAGAACAGTATTGAATGGATGAAAGAATTGGAAGAAACTTGTGAAAGGAAGCCATTGAAAAAAGAGTTGATAGCATGGCAGCCAAAAACTTTCGCACCAAGGTTCTATGGAGAACATCCAAACTTCGTCTAAAATATCAGGATGTTTAGGCCAAAGATTCATCGACCCAATGTGTGACATTCGTACTATCGACCGCATTCGTATTACCGGCAACGGAAGAACTAACCTCATGTAGATAAAATGACAAGGACATAATTGAGACGATATCAAAGGAATTACGGTCGAATAATGCGCCAGCAATGTGAAGTGAAAGCTACCACTAATCATAGTCTTCCAACCAATACCCCTATGAGGAAAAAGCCAGCTACGGACGCCAAGGATGACGGTGGCAAAGAGGAAATCGACACAAGTTGTAAAGAGCGTACCAAATTTGATCAACAAAATAGACGGGATGAGATAGATGACGAAGAACCCGCCCATTATTATTCACTTTGGCAGCATGCCTCATGTTGTGGCCAATAATTACCCGTTGTGTGAAAAGTTCAAGGGGGCAATAATAGGACCCCTAAGAGGAGTGAAGATGTCTACTGCGGCGACGAAATAAAATTCACAACACTCGCCATAAATGATAGAGGAGTCTTGGACGAAGAGCTGACCGACGTGGAGGAAAAAGTAGATATCAGAACCGAAGCATAAAAAAATGGGGACAACACAAAATCGGCTTCTAAGAGAGTTATACGAAGTCGGAAATCCCGTAAGTCCAAAATAAGACGGGTCGTAACCAGAGCAGAGAAATAAATGATATTCACCAGTAATGCCTCCCGTGATAGGCCGATCATATTGTCAGCTTCCGAATGGAACGAAGAGGAAGAGGCACCTCAAATAAATACAAATTGTGAGCAAGCAATGGAAATAGGAATATCAGGGAATATGACGTTTCCAAAACCACCACATCAAATGACAAAACATCTCTGACCGCTTTATGTAAAAGCAAAGGCAAACAGAATACCCATCACCAATGTGTTGATCGATAATGGAGCGGCCATCAATGCTATTTTAGTTAGGATGCTGGGGCGATTAGCGAAATCAGAGGATGATCTCATCCCTAAGGAAATAGTGCTTATGAGTTTCAATGGAGAAGCAATGACAGCCAAATGAGTCATTTCATTAGATTTACGGGTGGGAAGCACTACTAAGACAATGGTATTTTTTATTATAGACACACCAACCACGTATAACATGCTCCTGGGACGAGATTCAATCCACGACAGCCGATGTATTCCTTCGCCCCTTCATCAATGTCTGGTATTTTGGAATCAGAAAGACGAAGTGGAAGTGGTATACGCTGATAATAGGTCATTCGCATCAGAGACAAGTTCGGCTAAATATTTCATATATGAAGGAAATTACAGGCCGATTAGAGTGTTGAATGAAGCAGGAAATTCATCCATAGTGTCCAAAAATGACGAGTCATACACCGCATAGTTGTTAAATGATTTATTTACACAAACAAGGCCAACTATAGTGGCTTTTGGAAGGCCAACATCTGGTTATGAAGCCAACAATTCAAATGAAGACGAATGAATAAGTTAAGGAACAAGCCGCTTTTGCGGCCATCAAAGCCAGCTTAATGGCTTATGTCACGGAACGGGAAGTGGAAGCCGACACCCAGGCTGTGATTTCAGCCTTAAGGTGGAAATTAATAACATATCAGACAGAATATAGAATAAGAGAAGCATGTGGGGTGGATTGTTTGAATGAAGGAAATGAATGTGACAAATGACCTAAGGAGGAAGAAAAATACACTCTGAATGGACGTCATAAGGAAAATATTACAAGGGTACAGGATGTTTTAGAAGAAGAGAACAACAAGCGCATCACTTATATCAGCAAGGAACTGGACACCTAGATACGTGAAAAGCTAATTTCTCTCTTAAGACAGTATAAAGATTATTTTGCTTGGGACTATGACGAAATGCCTGGTTTAGATAAGGCTTTGGTAGGATATATGTTGCCTATTATGTCGAGTCACATGCCATATAAACAACCCCCCGGAGGTTTGCACCCAATGTTATGTCTGACATTAAAAAAGAAGTCGAGCGCCTCTTGAAGGAAAAATTCATTAGAACCACCAGATATGTAGAATGGTTGTCAAATATCGTCTCTGTCGTAAAGAAGAATGGGAAATTAAGAATATGTATAGATTTTAGAAATTTAAATTGGCAACACCAAAAGACCAATACCCTATGCCTAGAGTAGATTCCTAATGGACTCCACAAAAGGATACCAAATCTATTCTTTTATGGATGGATATGTAGGGTATAATCAAATCTACATCGCCGAAAATGATATTCATAAAACGGTTTCAGATGCCCGGGTTCTTTCGGATGTTATGAGTGGATGTTAATGCCATTCGGCTTAAAAAACGCCGGAGCCACTTACCAACAGGCCATGAATTTGATTTTCCATTATCTGATTAGTAATGTTGTAGAATGTTGTAGAAGTTATGTAGACGATATAATGGTAAAGTCTATGACCTAGAGCGAGCATTTTAACCACTTGACAATGCCTTTTGAGCGAATGAGGAAATTCAAATTAAAGTTAAATCCTGTCAAATTCGCTTTTAGGGTTAGTGCAGGGAATTTTTTAGGTTTCCTAGTCTATCAGGGAGGAATTGAGATTGATGTTTATAAATCTCGGGCGATCACGGAAGCCAAACAGTCCCAGAACAAAAAAAAGTTGCAAAGGTTTCTAGGGCAAGTTAATTTTTTAAGAAGGCTCATTTCGAATTGTGCAGGAAAAACTAAAGTTTATCCTGACAAATTCGTTTGGATTGAAGAAAATCAAAAAGCTTTCGAAATCCTGAAGAACTATTTATCAAAGCCGCCGGTGATGGTACCTTCTGTGTCAGGACGACCAATGAAGCTTTACATATCCCCTGAAGAGCAATCCATAGCTGCAATGATCGCACAGGATGATAACACGGGTGTGTAAAGAGCCATTTTATCTTAGCAGGTAATTATTGAAATATGAATGTAATTACTCTCTAATGGAGAAATTGTATTTGGCTTTGTATTTCACATGTACTAAATTACGCGCTTACCTTAGGCCGACTATTGTGTATCTAATTACAAAAAATCAATATAGTGAAATACATGTTTTCTCGTCCCATTTTGCATCAAAGAGTAGGATTTTAGTCTATATCATTGTCCAAATTCGACATACTACATGAGCCCCAAAAGGCCGTAAAAAATTGGGCCCTTGTAGATTTTTTAGCTGATCACCCCTATTTAAGCACTATTAAAGAAATGGGAATGGAAATAGGTGAGTGCAGTTGAAAACCATGGATGATGAATTTTGATGGATCTAGCACATCAAAATGAGCAGGAATGGGAATAGTCATGGTCAGTTTGCTGGGAGAATCATTCTGTTTCATTATCAAGTTGGACGAATGTTGCACCAACAATCAGACCGAATATAAGGCTTTGATATTTGGGTTAGAGATGTTCCTCGATATGAGAGTGAAACACGTGTCCATTAAGAGAGATTCACAACTAGTGATCCAACAAGTGACGGGGCCTTTAAGTGCCAGAGTCCGTCAGTCATGGCGCTGTCAGATATAGCTAAAAACCTACTAGATCAATTTGACTTTATAGAGCTGGAGTACGTCTCAAAGACGAAGAATGAGATGGCTAATGAATTGGCCCAAGCAGCCTCAGGGTATAAACAGACAAAGCATAAATGGCATATACAAGAGAGATGAGGCTAAACTAGCCTTGGTAAGATGAAGGAACGTGATGGACGTTATGGCTACTGAAACCCAAAAGGAAGATCAAAATGAGGACGATTGGAGAAAATAGATTAGAGAATTCTTAAAGAAGCCAGGGAATGGAAAAAATCGAAAACTAAAACTAAAAGCCTTAAAATTTGTGGTATCATAGATATATTGTATATAAAAAACGCCAGGACTATTTGTTATTAAAATGTGTGGGACTGAAAGAAGCCAAGACTATTATGGCTAAAGTGCATGGAGGGGTCTGTGGGGCTCACCAGGTCGGACTAATGATGAGATGGTTAATCATAAGGAGCAGATATTATTGGTCAAAAATGGGAGAATCATACATACTGTACGTTAAGGGATGCGTGGCTTGTCAGAAACATGTACCCATTCAAAGAGCTCTAGCAACAGAAATGGTCATCATCATTAAGCCATGGCCATTTATGGGATAGGCGGTCGAATTGATAGGGAAAATCTACCCTGCATCCAGCAAAAGACACATTTTCATCATCGTCGCCACCGATTTCTTTACCAAATAGGTAGAAGCAATTCCGGTAATAGAAATTTTCTAAGAAAAAATCATCAAGTTCATAAAGGAGCATATCATCCATCGATTCAGTATCCCTCAAACATTAATGGTGGATCATGATACTTCTTTGAACGGTGAAAAAGTTAGGTGTTTCTTGACTGAATATGTGATCCAGTTAATAAACACTACTCCGTACTACCCTCAATCAAATGGTCAAGCAGAATCGTCCAATAAAATCCTTAAGAGATTGATTCGAAAGATGATAACGGACAATGCAGACAATGAGATGAATGTTTAAGTCAAGCTTTATGGGCATACAGAATATCACCCCGAACAAATTCCTCGATCACGTATTTTCAGCTAGTATATGGCCAGGAGGCCGTACTACCGGTCGAAATCAATGTTGAATATACAAGGGTGATATTACAAAAGGAGTGACAAGATAAAATTACGGCGAAGCGATGATCCCAAATTTATTAGAGTTGGATGATATCAGATGCGGTGGCATTAACCGTTTAGAGGCACAAAAAGCAAGGATGGGTAAAGAGTATAACCGGAAAGTCATGGCCAAATCCTTTAGAAAATGAGAGTTAGTATGGAAAACTATATTACCATTATGTGCCAAGAACCATGCATATGAAAGCAGATGGTCACCTAATTGAGAAGACCCATTCGACGTAGAAAATGTGTTTCCGAACAGGGCCTATCATTTGAAGAGTTTGAATGGAGAAATGCATGCCAGAACGATAAACGCAAGTACTTGAAAAAGTATGCGTCTTCGTTATGGGAATATGAGAATGTAACGTTCTTCGGGTAAAGAATAAGGATGAGACGAAACAAATAAACAAATAAATAAAAATTATAACTTCATTAATAACGGACAACATTATCCCAAGAGTTACAAATAAAGGACTATGCAACGTCCTAACAGTGCGTGAGTACATGGTCATTTACTGGTTAAAGGCCTTTGAAAATTCCCAGTTGAATCCTTCATGGCCGAAAATAATTCCCTCAACCGATGTCACTTTTTCTGCATATTCACATCAGCTGCCGCCAAATCGGTCAAGCTCCTCTCAAAATCAACTTGGGCCAAGTCTTTATATTCTGCCAGAAAAGTGTTCACCTCCATTAATTGAGAGGCAATGGTTTTTCTCTTGGCCTATTTCCTCATGCGACTCTCCTCGATAATGCGTTGGATATCCTGTAATTTTTGTTCTAAGTCCAGTAATACCAACTCCTCAATCATCATTTCATCTATAGTTTCCCGTATAGTTTGGCGGAAAGTGTCAAGGGAATCACATAGTCTTTCTTTTTTGGCCATGGAAGAACGAAGCCCAACCTTTTGACTGTGTATATTTCGATAGCGAAGAATAAGGGTTGTAATCTCGTTCTGCAAATCTTAAAGAAAGAGCCGATTTTCCACTGGTATAGGCAGAACAGGAAGACCTAGCAGTCGATCTAACTATGAGGAGATCTTCTCTAACTTGAGCATGTTTTCTGGCATAGCGGCTTGACCGATCTCCATTGTAATGAGGGAGGCGTATTGACTAACGACTTCCCGAAAAGCTTCCAAGTCTGTGGTAGCTCGGGTCGAAGACGAGGAATGCTGAGATGGAGTAGAGGCTAGCCGATCAAGATCATCGAGAATGTCTTGGACTTTGCAGTAACGGATTAGACACCTGTGTGCAAAAAAAGAATTAGCAAATGAGATCCAAAAGAACAATGAAAGAAATATGAAAGGGAAAAAACTTACGGCCTCAGGCTTAAAACTCGAACTGGATGGCTCGTCCTCGGTCACCATAGGGATATCACCAAGTGGGGACGCAGGTTCTCGCCTAGGAGATAGAGGCAGAGGAACGAGGGATGCTTCTCAAAGAGATTATAGCAAAAGAACTGGGGGCGATGGCCGATCGGAAGAAAGAGACTGTTGCATCAGAGGAACGAGAGACACTGCCCGAAAAGGTGATGGCTGTTTGGGAGAAAGAGGCCGGTGTACTGAAGGATCAAAATGATAAGCACTCAACATACTTGATGGCTGGGCCTTTGTAGAAGAATCAGAATCGGAAGAGTCAGTAACATAAATAACTTCCATTTCTTCATAAATATGGCGAATAACATTGTCATTATACAGGGACCGAGACTTTTCTAATAATTCCAGGTAATCTTTTTACTGAACAAGTTATCTATGTCCCTATAACTTCCCTTATATTCCGCAGCAGTCCACCTGCGCATTATGGAATAAATCCATTTAAGATGATGCCAAAGAGGCCCGTCATTCGGTAAAAGAGGCTCGTTATCCGGTCGAAGAGGCTCGTCATCCGGTTCTTGCACAATAGGGATAAGATCGTTCAATCGATGATATTCGAACAAGGGATAATCCCTTGAGACTTCCTAAAAAAATGGATACATAAGGCCCAAGACTATACTTGATCTCATACATTGGGATCGGCCTTAATCGAATAGGTCGCATCAGTCGCTTCAACCCCTTCCGGTGGTTGTTGAATAATTGGAATCTTGGCCGCTTCACTCTCATCTGGTGGAAGTTGAATGACCGGGTTTCGGTAGCTTCAACCCCTCCGAAAGGATCTTGGACGATTGGAGTTTCAGGGCCCGAAGCTTGAGCCGGTTCTGGCATGTCGAAAGACGATTCTGTCCTGGATGTCCGCACGAGAAACGAAATCATCAAAAAAAATAGAGCCAGACTGTACCTTAGCCTGACGAAGTATCAGGGCTCGTCTGAGTCAGAGCTATGAGTTGGAGAAAGTTGTTTTCGTTTAACTTGTTTGGAGCCCGTTTTCTTCGGCCCAGCTTTCTCAATAGGATTTTTGGACCCAGCTGCCTCCGAAGGCTTTGGGAAAAAAAATGTGGTAGAAAAATCAAAGAATAATGCAAAGAAAAGAGTCTCTCACGACCAGACGGCCAAAAACGATCAAATAGAGGGTGGACAGATTTGCAATGGGAGAAAGAAGCACAAGAAAAAAAAAGATAGCAAAGAACGAGCCTCAGTCAAACATTGATTAATGTCTGAAAGCGAAAGGACCTTGAAATGTTCCGATGAGTGGAATGAGAATGAAATAGCGGAGGGCCACCATTGAACGAGACCAAATTGGCGGGTGGAGAAGTTAGGAGAGTATACTTCCACTCCAGCCTCACCATTGGCTCCAGTCAAAATGTCATGAATCAGATTGCAATTGCATAAAAACTTGCGCCATATGCGATTGATTGATTCATCCCCATCTGACTCGGGAAGCTCATGAATGAAAGAAAGGCTATCGTCCAAAGAGAAAGGAAAGAAAGACGGGACTCGAGAAATGGTGTAAAAATATTCAAAAATAGAGCGAGGAAAGAGGAAAGTTGGCCCCAGTTGAGCGAACAAAAGGCCCGTACAAGGATATGAGCGAGGTGACTCAATTGAACCAAAGACGGGAAAATAGGCTCTAAGCCAAAGCTGGACAAGCCAGAGAGGACCAGAAGAGATTGGCGAAGCGCCAGACCGTAGCTGTTTCTGGAGAACGGCCAGGCCCTGATAAATGGCGGCCAACAAAAAGGAACCCAAATCCAAACGACGGCCACTGGCGATGCCCGACGAAATGGGAAGATAGCCCGCCACAGGTTTCTGACTGATCTTGCAAATGATATATTTGCAAAACCAATAATGAATGAAAACAGTACGTTCCAACACCGAGACCGGACCAGCCGACTCAGAAAACGCACGGAAAAAAGCAGAATAGAAAGAGAAGTACGAAGTGTCCATCGAAGGAGGGGGAAAACGAAAAGTTGTGCGAGCATAAATGGTTGCGCCCAAAGGGGCTAACCCAGTCAAAGCACTAATATCACGAAGAGTGATGGTAAAAGGACCGGAAGGGAAAAAGAAAATGTTGTAATCGGAGGACCAGAAAAGCGGTGATGTAGGGACTAGATTTCGGTCAAAAGGAGACAATTTCAACGAAAGCTCTATAAGGGAAAGCAACCCGTGTTTATCGATAAGTTTCTTATTATAAGAACTCACTTACAAGTTACAGCCTAATAAAATTTAAGATAACTTAGGAGGGTCCCACAATCCGTTGAAGATGGTGATTTTTCTATGCTTTTCTGCTGTATTATTGAAGTTAAAATTCATTAGTTTGCAGTATTACTCAGATGCATCGAGTATAATTCGAAAATGTGCTAATTAGAAATGAGATACTACACGACACCTAAGAAAATATTTCCATGAACAGTGCCCTCTCCAACCAATCACTTGGCAACAACAAGCTTTGAAGGCTATGAGGTTGAAGATAAACAACTTCAAACAAGTTTTCAGGAAACTCACAGTAACATGAATGAAAAGAAAATTATTCAAACAGTTTTGGGATGAAGTAAATTGAACTAAAGAGAAGGCCAAAGACACATACCAGGTCCAGGAGGAGTACAATGCTTAGCATGAGGCCGGTCAGGACAGTAACACTGGAAATGATAAGTAGAATTATCGAAGCCACACTTGCCACCACTTTTCTCACAAACGCTGCAGTCACTCGCTATCCATTTCAACACAAACCCTCTTCTCATCATTTCTTCAATCCCTATATTATCATCTGCATTTACATCCACAGGCGCCGCCACTGATACATTACATTCCTTGGAAGCAGAATCCAAATCAGAATCATCCTTGAACATTCCCAAAATTATACCACTCTCATCTTCTACATCATGACTTGAACAATTACCAGCCAGCAGCTTGTGCTGTGATAATTTCTCAGGCATTGAATTGCTGCAATTGTACAGCAACACCACTTCTTTTTGGTCAGGAGGCAAAAAGAAAACTCCTGGTGATATAAGAGACAAGTTTTTAATACGAGGAAAAGTAGTACAAGCATCGTTATTGTAATTTGCTTCCAAAACGGCTGCGTTTGATACAATAAAAGACTGATTGTCATAGAAAATTTTCTGAACAATGTAGTCGGTATCACTAGAGAGTTTGAGAACAGGGTTCCCTATGTTATTGCATGAGAGCTTGAATCCAGGGTACCCACAAAAGTGTTCTTGTTGGTTTTCGATATAGAATGGATAGCTTATGTTCTGGCCATCACCACAGGATTTTGTGACACAGGCTACATATTGAGGGTCGATTTTTCCTGAGACTGTTCTTGCTAGTAATAAGAGAATGGACATACAGAAGCTTGATAATGGAGAATCAGCAATTGGGATATGTCCATTTTGTTGAATTTGGGAACATAACTGAGAGAGAGAGAGAGAGAGAGAAGCTGAATTAAGATATGATTGAATTCAATATAATATATGAGCGTTGGCAAAGATAAGATGATATGTTTGACCTGTAATTGCAGTCTTTGTCTCTGACAATCTTCGCATCTGAGACCAAGGCCACCACTCTAAAAATATATATATAAAAATAAAATTGAGGTGCCTGCCTGTTAAGAAAAAAGAGCAAGTTGACCAAATTGTAATAAATCTTGAAATGTATGAATTACATTTGTTAAATGAAGGAGAGTTTTGTGCAGTTCATCTATGCGCATTACTTGTTTGTAGACCAATGGAAAAGTTGACACCTCCAGAGTAATAAAGAACTTTCAATATATTAAAGTTGAAAAGTATATGAAATTAGGCAAAATGGGTATTTATTTTCATGAGAGTTCACATGATTAAACAACTGATATTTGATAAAGACAAAATTCAGATACAAATTCAAGTATTTGTATCTTTATTTCACATGAACTTTGCCACTTTTTGATGCATGTGTTGTCCTGCAAGTTGTCTTTCATAAACATCTTCATCATCTCCCTTTTTTCCTATTTAATTATTGAGTCTAATCTAATTTAAATTTAAATATTACATTCATGCAAATGCATGCCTTTTATTTAGTTAGACTTCTCACAGAATTAATCATTTAATCAAAAAAAAAAAAAAGGGGCAACCATACAATTGAATATTTTAGATAAGACTTTTGAACTTGTGAAATATGTGATCGAATACTAATAAGACAGTCAAAGATTATAATTTCTGAGGAGAAAATTAAACATAGAACCATGCAAAAACCAACTAGAATTTCATCTCCTTTATCTTTAATTTGTTTCTTTGAAGTTTTCAATTTTTTTTGTTGTTTTATCCCAGCTTGCTCATAATTTTCATGTAAATTCTTCATTGCGAGTCCATAAAAAGGTTTGGTTTGGATATTGATTTTCCCCCTCAATACGCCTCTAAGGACCTATTTGGTATTATTATTGAGAAATGGTGATCATAATTGTTCGGTATATACTTATAGCATTGAGTTTTAAACTTAGGAAGATCCTACTTCATAGTCATTTGAGGAAAAATTATCACACATTTATTAGTTGTTTCAAAATATTATTTAAAAATTATACATTTATTAGTTGTTTCAAAATATTATTTAAAAATTATACTTACAATGAATTTTTATTTTATAATTATATCTTCTTCTTTTTTTTTTGTTCACAATAATTATAGCTTAAAAGTTAATTGGTAACACTATAGTTCAGAACGGACCGTAAATCAATAGCAACGCGAATATGGATATTTCAATTGAAGCCAGGCCCAAAATGGTAAGCTTTGGGCCTAACTTTATTTACTTATTATTTTTTGTGCAGATTATGTATTAGCTATAAGGGTTGCTGCCAAACTTTCTAGTTTAATTTTTAAATATTATTTTGGGACTAAAAATCATGTTCTCAAAAATTTTATTCGTTTAACAAATTGATCAATTCGATTTGATTTGTTTATTAACAAATCGAATATGAATTTGAGCTCACCGATTCATTTATTTGTTTATAATTAATTTATTGATTTTCTTATATTAATTTTATTATTTTTCAATTAAGTTGGAGAAATTATTGGCTTCTAACTATTTCTCAACTA
Source organism: Zanthoxylum bungeanum (assembly GCA_019454045.1). NCBI lineage: Eukaryota > Viridiplantae > Streptophyta > Magnoliopsida > Sapindales > Rutaceae > Zanthoxylum > Zanthoxylum bungeanum. The sequence goes on from SKCR01026336.1 coordinate 18,831, forward strand.
AGACTGACTTTCATCCCCATCATCACATGGTTCAGGACATCAGAATTACCGGATACGAAAGAATCAAGAATAAAAAAAGACCCATAATCACAAGAAGGTATATCATATTTTGGGTGTATCTCTCTCATAATAATTGAGTCCCACATAATTATGAAACCCAACTATTATGAGAAATATGATATATGCACCCGAAACATAATATAATTTTTCCATAATCACAACTCATCGGCTGATTCTTTTAATATATTAATGTGTGTGCCTTTTCGATGCAGCAAATGTCTTCGACAGCTAAGGATATAAAATGCCATTTCGAGTTTGCATTTGTGATTGGCCCACGTCATTTTCCTCACTTTTTTCTTGTCTTCATTTTAAAAAAGGGTGCAATGCAATAAGCAGATTTTATAAGAAATTGCCCATCTTAATACTGTTGAATTTTAATTTAATTGCTGAATTTGATACAATTACTGGTGGTATGGGTATGGTAACTATTTTCTTCTTTTCTTTTCATTTTAAATGTTAGTATTTGAATTTTTAATGATAATTATGTTATGAGGATCATTTGTAAGATGATTGTTTTAGGATTCAATTATAATAGCTAATAACTCTTTAATCAAGTTAGTTTGCACTTAATTTTGTCTCGTTTTTGAAGTCAATAATTTATTTATTATTTTATAAACTTCTTAACCGATAATATATGATACTCGATGGCTTCGCAAAGAAGAATGTTGCATTGTTTAAATGTAAATTACTAAGTAAATAAAAATCCTTCAAACATATTAGGACAGGACATGTGATGGTATTTTTAGACTTCACATTTATTGGTCAAATATTAAGGGAATTAAATTAAATATTTTTCAAATAAAATAATCAAGTTCCCACGTTTTGATTCATCAATAACAATTGAAAATTAGGCAAATGGAGTGTACATGAATCTGCATTCCACGTGATATTTTATTATTATTATTATTTTTCTTACTAATTTATACATTCATGACTATTTAGTTTATTAGATTATGTGCCGTGACCGACTGTCCCGGTGCAAACAGATATTTTTATTTATTTATACATTCATGACCATTTAATTTATTTGATTATGTGACATGTGAGCCGATATAAAAGTTATAATTTTTTTTTAAAGTTTACTCAATCGTTTCAATATTTATTAAAATAAATTACAAATATACCAATTATTATATAATAATATTTAAGAGTAAAATTATAAAATAATCTTAATTTTTTGAGGTTAGAAAGTAATGGAGTATTATGAATAGGTGGTATTAATTGATTTCATTAGGAGAAACAAATAATCTCCTTTTATTTTACTCATATTTCGAGATAACCAGAACATAGAATTAAAATCAGCGACGATAATTATAGTTCTCTCTTGAGTCAATAAGACAATTTAATTGACTAAAAAATTAATAAATAACCAATATTTGAAAAATTATAAAGTACTTATTTTAATTGTTAAAAAAACAAAACTAAATTATAATGGGGTCAGGAGACCTGTCTCCTCTGTTACAATTACAAATGGTGATTATAATTGGAAAGTAATTAGGGATATATATATATTTTTTTGAAATGAAAATTTTTCATTAAATAAATAGCGAAGGTATAACTTATGGAATTTCTTCAATCTAAATAAGACAATCAAACTTACTCAAAAAAAAAATAGCCAATGTAAGGGCTTCATCATTATAATTTATAGAAATAAAGACAAATTTGAACTTTTGTGAGTCTCTAACTTATAATCGAATTCCCAAATCTATATTTACTACAATTTTGGCATTCGATTCAATTACTAGTGGTGCTAAGCCTATGTTTTTTTTTTTTTAAATTATGATTCTCTGATCATTGAAAACGTATTTGAGGAAAAATTGATTCTATTATTTACAAGAATATAAATTGTAAGTATTGAAACACTTTACAAAAAACCGTACTTCTACACTCTATAAACTTTCTATCTTGAAGCTTAATATTTTTGGGGTGCTTTGAGCTCTCAATTTATTGCCAGACGCAAGACTCAAATGTCAACACATGAATATTGATCCACCTAAAGTTTGTTTGTAAGCTTACTCCATTTTCAAACTTTGTAACATCATTTTCAAACTTCACCTAAAGTATCTTTGAAGCTTGCAATTATGGTGGTGGTGGTGAGTGAATGCAAATTGGATTCTACACGTTTATTATTTGGATATAGAAACTCATTGCTTCTACTTCCACAAATTCGACATCTACTATAAACTTTGATTGGTGGATGCCCGCGGTCATGATCTCTCATTTCTCGTTTTTTATAATAGTATCTCAATCAACTCTCATAGAGTCAAAATTAAGCGAAGTAAGTAAAATCTCTGGTTACCCTCAGGCTTGTGGTTGTTACTGATTTTGCATATCCTAGCATATTGAGAATATCTAACGTACATAAATAGTACTGTGGAGAGTCGACACAAGTGGTCGGTTGTGACCGCTAAATTTGACCAAAATTAGGGTTCCAAATTTAGAGAAATTTTAATTTTTAATATATAATATGATTTGTATATATTTTTTATTTACGTATTGAGATTGTGAGCCAAGCCGCCTAAATTTTTCACTAATATTTGATAATCATTCAATTTATGATGGTTATTGTGCAATGTACACTCTTTCGATAGACCTTTCAAAAAATGTAACATAAATATAATATAGATGATCATACAACTTAGGGACCCCCAGTATATTGAGTTACGTTATATATCTTTTCTTTTTTTTTTGGAAATAAGGTTTTTCCGTAGATTTATTTTTTCATAACTCAACTTCTTTTACAATCCATATATATATATATATATATATATATATATATATATATATATATATTGTTGAAGAACAATCAAAGAATGCAATTGTTTTATTGAAAACAAAAACTTATAAACGAAATACAAATCAAACCAGAAACTTAAAAACAAGTGATCAAAATCAACAACAAAAACTTACAGTGCAAGTAAACAAAAAACAAAAAAAACAGACTGACTTTGTAGATTGAGGCTAGTGTATGAGGTTATGTCTTATAGCAGAAATTCGCTAATACTCTTGTGCTTGTAGTTCGTTGGACGTCTGCCACCAGGATTCAACAATTTGATAATCGAAGATTCTGCACTGAATATCCGATCCCTTTCGAATTTACTTGGTGTTTTCTTTGAAGGGTCTTGTATATATAGAATTTTATCAATTTCAGATTCTGTGTATATCTACACCAAGTCTGCCTTCTCTATTCCATATATGAAGAATGGAAAAATATAGTGGTTTATTCCCAAACGTTTTTCTAAATTCAGTTAAAATATGAAGGGGTATGTTGATCAGACATAACCCTTCTATTTTAAATGAAAATCAAACTAAAATAATATTTTTCCGAAAATAAGACATTTATTCAATGTCACAAGAGCCCAAGAGCCCCAAAACCCAATGCATATATTTGAATAATTAATATATATTAAATATATTAATTGCCATGCAAACCACACATCAATCAAGCTCAAGCCCATGTGAGACTACTCCCACTATTTCTATAGAAACTCTCACAATACCCCCCACATTTGTATAGCAAATAGTGGCGATACTGTACATAGCATGATCCGGAGAAACTTAAAATCGATGCGCATCAGGAGAGATGTCTTTTGGACTTGAACCTTCCGTAGTAAGTACTTATTGGATTTATCGATGAGTCAGTATGTATATGAGACATTGAACTGTTCACCATATTTCATAAATCAAGACAATAAGTATATCATATTTCATAAATCAAGATAATAAGTATCACACATATCGAATTTTGACACCTTTCAATTCATACGGTTGTGTTCATTTTGGTACTGAACAATCCTGGATTCATAGAAACTTTAGAGAATTTAGTCATTTCATTCTCATAAATATAACCCCACATTACTCTTATATAGGTGACACAACGATTATAAGTATCATGCAATACTAATTTTCTTTCTTTTGTTAGTGTCATTAAGAATGATTAATCATTCATCCTTATCATCATATATAGCATAACTTTTCCTATCATAGGAATGAGCAGTTTATTATGCTCTATTATTTGAGTTTCACCCAACTAGTTTTTCCACATTGAACCTAGAATTGATTTACTAATTTGCTAGGTTGGGTTTCCGCTAAGTTACTTCTCATTGTATTGGCTTTAAGCCCATTGCCCTCGATAAATATAACACTTGCTCTTTTGGTATACCATTTGTAATTGATCTGTAATATTCTCCGTTGATTGTACAAAATCAATGGAAATAATGTCATTAAGAGCATGTGTTTTATTGTGTTATATCTACGTCTTATGTGTCATGACTTCCCATTATACATATGGCTCTTTGCTCTCCCAATAGCTGCCATGCAGTCACAATGCACATATATGGCCGTCACAAGTTGAGGCCACATTGGAATATCTTCCAAGAAATTCTTTAGTCATTCCGCTTCTTCAGTAGCTTTATCCAAGGTTATGAATTCAGATTCCATTATTGAACGCGCTATACACTTTTGTTTTTGTGATTTCCAGGATACTGCAACGCCTCCAAATGTAAAAACATATCCACTTGTTACTTTTTCTGTATCATTTGAAATCCAATTGGCATCACTATATCCTTCCAAATTGGAGGATATTTTGTGTAATGTAAATCATGCTTCATTGAGTATTTAAGATATCTCAATACTCTAACTAAATCATCCCAGTGGTCCTTTGAAGGATTACGCATATATCTTGTCAATCTATTCACAGAGTAGGTAATGTCTGGTCTAGTACAATTCGTGATATATTGTAATGTCTCAATCATACGAGAATATTCTAGTTGTGATACACTATCCCCAATATTTTTCTTTAATGTACTCTTAGGATCAAAAGGAGTTTTAGATGGACTACTATCAAAATGTCCAAATTTCCAAAGAATCGCTTCCACATAGTGTGATTGGTTGAGAATATAACCATCACTACTTCTTTGAATTCGAATTCCTAAGATAACATCAGCTTTTCTCATGTCTTTCATATCAAAGGTCGAATTCAATATTTTCTTTGTGGAACTTATGACATTTAGATTTGGTCTCATGATGAGCATATCATCAACATATAAACATACAATGACATATGAATCATTATTCATCTTCTTGATGTAAACACATTTATCACACTGATTGATCCGAAATCAATGTGATAACATTGTATGATCGAATTTCGCATGCCATTGTTTGGGTGCTTGTTTAAGTCCATAAAGCGACTTCACAAGTTTATAAACTTTTTTCTCTTGTCATTTTACTACAAATCCTTCTGGTTGTTCCATATAAATTTCTTCATCTAACTCACCATTCAAGAATGTAGTTTTTAAATCCATTTGTTAGATTTCCAAATTATAAATTGCTGCAATCGTAATTAACATTCTTATAGATGTTATTCTGGTTACTGATTGTGTCAAAAAAATCAAGTCATTATTTTTTACGGTATCCTTTAGCTACCAAACGAGCTTTGTATTTATCAATTGTACCATCAGACTTCAATTTCTTTTTGAAGATCTATTTGTAACCAATCAGTTTACAACCAGATGGTAAGTCTACTAACTCTCATGTATGGTTTTGTAGAATGGATTCTACTGTTAGGGATATGTCTTATACCCAACTGGTGGATGGGCTATATGTACATGTATTTGTAATATTTTAATTAATTAATAAAATAACAATCTTTATTATACGTTTCTTACATAACTTATATGAATCATCAACATTGTAATAAAGCCCTTAGAGTAATAAGACGATGGCTTCCACGCCTTATGGGAATCATTACTCTTAAATATTCATAGTCATAGTTTTGTGAATAATTTGGGCGTTCACAAAGCGGAAATACTAGCATGATGATATGATCCACCCTTAAGTGGGGTAGCCAATCTCATAGGCTACTAGCGGAGATCCGTCCACTTGGTGTATCACATGGATGTATGAGTTGCTCGTGTCCATCGAACTGACCGCCGAAAGTTTTCATATGGAGTGTTTATCCCATGTGTCTATGAGAACTTTCATGTATTGATTATATGACTAGTCCTTAGACTTGAGGTCTTTACAATCTTATGTGTGGATCAAATAATTTTGATATTCTCCTTCCCCAATTCAAAAGATCCGGTCATAAGGGTATGATTGGGTCATTTGTTGAAACACATGAAGTTTGTAAAGATACAACAGAGAATCTCCACTCTCTCGGATAATATTTTCTTATAGGAGTAGTATTCCAGTTCGCGAGTTGATATGTGTGATCAGTGCTTGAGACTGTGGCCACATCGGAAGAATCATGTGAGATTCTTAGGTTAGCACGATTCATGACACTATCAACATCATACATTTGACCATATGAGTAGACACTTTCCGTACCCTAGGTCAATAGGTGGGGATACAGTGAGGCGAGGGACCGTATCATATGTAAATCGCATAAATAATGGGTATATATATCATTCCTTCTCATTTGGGGGCCTTGGCATATTTCTAGATGTCAACCTTGGTCATTGAAATTGAACGACCATCTGATCGGAGGATAATTTATGTTCGATTAAATTATCACGATTCATTTAATGTCCAACTTGAGGGGAACCCAAAAGGTCACACACAACAAAGTCGAAATCAATGGTTAACAATGCACAATACATATTTAACAGCATATATGATTGCTGTAAGAATTGTTCATAAATGGTTCAATGTGTTTAATTATTAAACAGATCATTTATGAGGTTCAATAGTGGCTTAGGGATTGGTGAATGACGATAGAGGCACTTTGGGAATTGGAATAAATAAATTTATAAAATTACTATTCACGTGAATAGTAATGCATGAATAGTAATTATTTTTTTTGTTATTTGTTTTGAATTCCAATTCGGCCCAAATTCTTATTATGGTTTATAATCTCATTAAATTACTAAATTTAGATCCAATGGCTAAGATTAAATTGCTTTTATCCCACATCGGATTCTTAATTAATTTTATTGTCTTTGGAGCACTATATAAACCCAAAGAATTCTTCACAAATTTTTGCACCAAACCTTTCATATCTTGGGTTTATATAAGTATACCCGGCCAAGGTTACGGTTCAGAACCGGAACCGAACCGGTTGAAACCGGACGGTTCCGATTCCGGAACCTAACCGGTTCGGTTAGGGTTCCTCCCCTAGCCGAACCGGTTGGAACCGTTCGGTTCCAACGGTTCCAACCGATTCCGGTTGGAAACGGTTTGAATATATACAATAATATATTTTTTTAATTTTTTAGATAAGAATTTTATTTTTAATTTAATATAATTATGTAATGTAATTTAACGTAATTTGTAATTTACATAATTTTATTTATAATTATGTAATTATTTGTAATTATTTTCAAAAATAATAATTTAATGTAATTATTTGTAATTTGAGTTTTATTTCAAAAAAGTAAAAAAAAAAAAAAACCGAATGGAACCGGAACCGGAACCGAACGGTTCGATTCCGGTTTCGGTTCCGGTTCCATTTTAGTGTGGAACCGGAACCAAATCGGAATTAACCGGTTCGGTTCCGGTTCCACACAAAGTGGAACCGGAACCGAACTGAACCACCGGTCCGGTCTATATATAAGTGAGAAACTCTAAAGTTTAAGAGTAAGCCATTGATTTTGAGGATCCTTAAGTCTAATTGACTAGAGGAACCTCGAGTTAAAAGTTTTGAGGTATTTGCCTAGGCTAGCATCAAGGGCAAAATACCTGTGCACTCAAGGCGTAGTCTTGCCATTGAGTTTTGGCTTTGGTGTGTGCATCTTTGGAGGCCACACACTTGGGTGGCTCTTTGAAACGTGGAAGAGCTTGCTGAGTTCAAGAAAAGCTTGTAGATTGGAGGAAGGACTGGAGGAGTCTTCTGTTCAAGTAAGTCTTTTTCATTTCTTTATTTTAATTAGAGTTATTATGATAGTTAGCATGTTTAGGTTTATGTTTTTTTGCATGTTTAATGAGTTTTATGATTAGAATATATAGTAACATGTCTAGGCTTGTAGAATAATCAAAACAAATAGGTCTTGGGCAAAGGAAAAGCGGCATAATAATTTTATTTTTCCGTTGCGCACTAGCGGCCGCTTCCCAACAGTGGTACCAGCGTACCGTTTTTGTTTTGATTAGTTCTCACTCATTTGAACTCGGTGTTTAAAAGCTCGTTGGAAAGCTAACACCCTGAACTTAATTTTAGGCACAAGTTTTGCATGATTTGGTTAAGATTTGAATTGTGAAATTGCATTTAAAGTTCATGCGTCTGCAGAAAAATGTGAATAGTAAATTTATTTGAATAAAATAAAATGCAATATCATAATTAAATATTAATCAAAGTTATTTAATGCCTAAAATAATTTCAACATATTAAAACTCATATGCTTGATGATTCTATGTATGATTAGAATTGACATGATTATTTTAGGGTGCAAGCATCTAGATACTTTCTAAGAAATATAGAGTGTATTGCTTATCCCTTAGCTAAGTAATTATTCCGTGATAAACTCAGAGATTTATTACATTTAAGGCTAATAAATATAAATCACTTGTTTATAATAAAAGACATTATAAAAGATACAAGTGGGGTGAGACCAAGGCGTTAATAAAACTTTCCAAACTAAAGTTAATTTAACCAAAGGTATTACTAGAGTTAGATAATGATTTGGTGTCTTCCTTCACTCACTACCTTTTTATAGCCAAAAGGAAAAGTTGTGAAGATAATCATTTACTCAAATGCTTACCTTAAAGCATATTTACAGTGTTGGACTAATTTGGAGGATCTATTGTTTATTCCTGTCACCAAGGCGATAAGAGCCTAAGAGGTAAGGGTATTTAAGAGAGTTCGCTCCACCCTCCCTCTGGGGAATTTTCAATGGAGGAATCCATTTGACAATTATTCATTTAAACTTGCTAAAATCCTCAATAATAATTTAAGTCTAAAATTTGCCTCCCATTGTAAAGTATAGACCCAAAGGTCTTAAACCGTATTGGCAGGATTAGGCTTTACCTGATTGACCAATACCAATTTGTCCCTAAATCGTACTATTGACAATGGTTTGACTTTTATGAGTCATAAGATGTAGCGACCCTTAGGCGTGGTCTTATAACTTAGTGGCAAAGATTGGGTGTCTACAAGGACTGTCATAAGCTATGGCATGTTCGATTGCCCAACCCAATGATCAAGGAATTGTGATTTATATCATAAATTAGTTGGGAACCTACCTAATTATCATATTTTATAACGACCGGCCCTAGTCGGAGTTGTGAAATGATGATAATGGGATCCTTGCCCACAAGAAATCCATCATATTGGGGTTGATGTGATTTGCTTAAAATTTTAAAACAATTGAGTGGGAGGAAATTCATAATATTAAAAGCCTCATGTTATTATGAAACATTAATGAAAACATATTCCTAATTTTAACATTCTCTCTCAACAGGTGGGTTAAAATATTTTACAAATATTCAAATGACAAACAGAGTATCACTTCGTTCCATCCTTGATGAGCATAAGCTCAAAGGGGACAACTACAATGACTGGTTTAGAAATCTTAAAATTATCTTACGACAAGAAAATATTTTCTATGTTCTTGAAAGATCATTTCCCCCTGAACCCGCATAAGATGCTGACCAAGATACATTTGATGCTTGGAAGAAACACATCGATGATGATGAGCAAGAAGTTTGCATAATGCTTGGTTCTATGTCGGACGAACTTCAGAAAGCTCACGAAAATATGGATGCTCAAACCATCATCTTTCATTTGAAGGAGTTGTATGCAACTTCCGTTCATACCGTGAGATTCCAAGTGTAATATGCCTTATTCCAAACAAGTATTAGGAAGGATCTATTAGTGGAGATGTGCTTAAAATGATTGGCCACATTGAAAAATTGGCCAACCTCGGGTTCATCATGGATCATGAGATATGTTAAGATCTAATTTTCCAGTCCTTACCAAAAGTATTCTCTAACTTTATTATGCAGTTTCATCTGTCTGATAAAAAAGCTACTTTAGCAGAATTGCACAATCTGATAAAGCAAGCAGAGAAGGATTTGAAACCGGATCTTAAAACCACTGTCATGCTTACGGGTATGGACCTGAAGCCATTAGTCCCAAAGAAAGATAAGGGCAAGGCCAAGGCTCCAGATCACCTAAAGCCTAATGGTAAGGTGGATAAGAAAAAAGGAAATGAGAAATGTTTCTTTTGTGGAAAGAATGGTAAAGACTGCAGATCTTTGAAAGCCAAGGAAGCTAGGAAAGTCCAAGAGGCCAAGAAGCCTAATGCTTCAGGTATGTTGTATATGATTGAACTATATTTTCAAAAATCTGAACCTTTTACTTGGGTGCTTGATTACGCCCAAATATGACTCGCGGTTATCGCAGTACAGTTGAGGTGTCGATTCCACAGAGAGATGGTTACAAAGAAACTGATTCACTAAATCAAGAACGTTTAGCAATAACTGATTTTAAGAAAAGATTAAATTGCGATGGAAAATTAAAGAATTCAAAGACTTAAAAGATTTTAACAATAATGAGAAGGATAACAAAGCATCAGGGTCCCCTCTTGTACCTATTACCTATATTTCGTTATTGATTCATGTTATTACATAATTGAGGATTTCACGTCCCAAATCCAAAATTGGAAGATATTCAATTCTACACCAGTTTAAGTTCTAAGGTAATTGTCATTCAATCTTCTCTACATTCACAACTCACAAGGTTATTGTTACAACCTATCTAACGACGACAATATACCCTCGGGCAATACTGCAGCAGAAGATCAACTCGCAAAACAACCTTAATCTATCAAACCAATTTTACCAACAACACATAGAAAAAGCATGACTGAATATATATGCAAACTAATAAAATATAGTTCTCAAATAATCAATAGAATAAAGAGATGAATAGAATAACAATTATATTAATCAATTAAAACCATCTATGAATCAAATAACAAGAATACAAGAGTTGGGTACAAGAGTTCGCCCTTAGCTTTGCTTAGGAGATTAGTTCCGCATGCTAGATGAAGAAACAACAGAGATAGATGGGGAAATATATGGATGAAGCATTAGTTCTGGTCCCGGGAATCTGCACGGCTCTGGTTTCTCCTTTGTATTTGTGTAACTAGCCTCCCTGTGTGTTATGGATGAACTATTGTATTTATAGTTGTGTCAGGATGCCATTAGGATTTCGGAAAAACCCTAAAAACTAAGACCTGGACGTGTGTAAATTTCTTCCGCAGCGCCGCGTCGCTGGTTGAGTGGCGCCGCGGTGCCAAACTCTCTGGAGTTTTGTATGGGAGCAGGAGGGTGTCGCGGTGCTGGCCTTATAGTTCAAAACTGGCGCCGCGGCGCTAGTTGCTTCTTCACGGCGCCATGGCGCCTAATCTTCTGGATTTTGTACTGGGGAGTGGCGCCATGGCGCCAGTTCAACTTCAAGGGCATCGTGGCCCTAGTCTGTGGAGCCGCGACGCTAGTTCAACTTCTGTTCTTCGCGTTCTCGGCGCCTGTATGCATCCTATGCATCCCTAAACACTTGCAATTGTCCTAGGATCCATATGTTAATATTCCTACAAATAAAAATCACTAAATTAGTGTAAATAATAAATATTTCTAAATTAATATAACAATCAAAATTATGTGATAAAATATAAAATATATAACTAAATACTTAACAATAAGCCTAGATAAGTGATGTTTCAAAGTACATTTTCATGCACTTATCAGTGCTTGACACCGGATGTGGGACTCACTTGTGTAACAATGTGCAGGGCCTGAGAAACAATAGGAGACTTCATCATGGGGAGGTTGACTTACGCATGGGTAATGGAGCAAAACTGGCTACATTGTGCATGAGGACTTATTCATTAGTTTTGCCGAATGATTTAGTTTTAGACTTAGAAGATTGTGTTTATGTACCTTCTCAAGTAAAGAACATCATTTCAATTTCTTCTTTATGTAATAAAGGCTTTTCATGCCTAATAAGTTGTAATGAATGTTCTATTTATTTCAATGAAATAAAATATGGAGATGATATTTTGAATAATGGCATCTATGTCTTACAAACTAACAAAGAATGTTCAATCTCTAATATATACAATGTTAACTCGATTAATCTCAATGAATCACTTCTATGGCACAGTCGCTTATGTCATATCAATGAAACAAGATAAACTAAGCTACATAAGGATATGTATTTCAGACCCTTCAAATATGAACCTTATGGAACTTGTGAGTCTTGTTTACTTGGTAAAATGACCAAATTACCCTTCAAAGGTAAATGACATCGTGCAGCGGAGACATTAGAACTCATACACTCTGATGTATGTGGACCAATATCAGTCACCGCTAGAGGTGGATTCTCCTACTTCATTACCTTTTTCGATGATCACTCGCGATATGGGTATGTGTACCTTATGCGGTACAAATCTGAAGCCTTTGAGAAATTCAAAGACTTCAAAGTTGAAGTAGAAAATCAGCTTAATAAAAGTATTAAGTCACTAAGGTCTGACCGATGTGGTGAATACTTAAGCAACGAATTTCAAGATTACTTGAGAGAAAATGGCATTGTTTCCCAGTGGACTCCTCCGGGAACTCCACAGCATAATGGGGTCTCCGAAAGGAGAAATCGGACAATATTAGATATGGTACAATCAATGGTGCCAGACACAGATCTACCTCTTTCATTTTGGGGTCTTGCTTTAGACACTGCAACACTACTACTAAACCAAGTTCCTTCCAATACCGTTAGTCAAACATCATATGAGTTATGGTCTGGGAAATGTCATAGTCTTAGTTATCTAAGAGTTTGGGGATGTGACGCATATGTCAAGCTCACACAAACTAAAAAATTGGATGATAGGGCAGTTAAATGTAAGTTTGTAGGATATGCCTTAAACTCAAGAGCATACGTGTTCTACGTCCCAAATGAATAAAGAACATTTGTCTCACAAAATGCTAAATTTCTAGAAAATGAATTCCTTCTCAAGAAATATAGTGGGAGTAGACTTGACCTCGATGAGGTACGAGAAGAACAAACTAACATATAACTAAACCCTAGGCCCCTCAAAAGGGCAGTGACGAAACAACTACAAGGTTATGAACTCAGAAGGTATGGTAGGGAAAGACATGAGCCTGAAAGATATGGTTTCCATATTGATAAGTAAGATGATCAAGTCATTGATAATGACGATCCCACCAGTTATGACGAAGCAATGCGTGACATTGGTTCGGTCAAGTAGATTGAGGCCATGAAATCTGAAATAGACTCTATGTATCAGAATCAAGTCTGTGACTTGGTAGATGCACCTGAAGGGATAAAACCCATAGGCTGCAAGTGGATTTACAAGCGTAAAACTGATGCAGAAGGCAACATCCAAACCTATAAGGCTAGGTTCGTGGTGAAAGTCTATAGACAAATCCAAGGAATTGACTATGAGGAAACCTTCTCGCATGTTGTAATGATAAAGTCCATTCGAATTTTACTGGCACTAGCTGCACAATTTGATTATGAGATTTGGCATATGGATGTCAAAACAACTTTCCTTAATGGGAACCTCGTAGAGGAAGTCTATACGACACAACCTGAGGGGTTTGCATCTAAGGATGATCATAATAAAGTATGAAAGCTTAAACGATCCATTTATGGACTCAAGCAAGCCACCAGAAGTTGGAATATATGATTTGATGAGACAATCAAAGAATTTGACTTCATCAAAAATATAGACGAACCTTGTGTTTACAGGAAAAGTAGTGTGAGTGTTGTTGTATTTCTTGTATTATATGTCGATAACATATTAATCATCGGGAATGATATTCCCATGATGCAAGCCACCAAGCAATGATTATCTCAGAATTTCTCCAGAAAGATTTGGGAGAAGCAGCCTAAATCTTCGGCATTTAGATCTATCGTGATAAATCTAAGAGGTTGTTAGGACTTTCTCAATCTACATACAAAGATAAAGTTTTGAAAAAAATTCCAAATGAAAGATTCCAAAAGAGGTAATTTACCTACTTGTCATGGAATCAAATTATCTAAGGAGCAATGTCCACATACTCCTTCAGATAGAGAGCGTATGAGTAGGATCCCTTATGCTTCAACAATAGGATCGATCATCTACGCCATGCTATGTACAAGACCTGATGTCTCTTATGCTCTTAGCATAACAAGCAGGTATTAGGCAAATCCTAGTGAGCAATACTGGGCAGCTGTCAAAACAATCCTCAAGTATCTAAGAAGAACTAAGGATATGTTTTTGACATACGGAGACTGTTCTGAGATGAAAGTCATTGGTTACTGTGACGCGAGCTTTCAGACCGATAGGGATGACAGCAGATCGCAAACAAGATATTTGTTTACTTTAAATGGTGGTGCTGTAAGTTGGAAAATCTCAAAGCAGTCAACTACAGCGGACTCCACCACTGAAGGCGAGTATATTACAACATCTAAGACAGCTAAAGTAGCAGTCTGGATAAAGAAGTTCATCACGGAGATGGAAGTACTTCCTGCAATAAAGAATGATATCACGATGTACTGTGACAACACAGACGCCATTGCTCAATTAAAGGAACCAAGGTCCCACCAGAAATCCAAGCATGTACTCATGTGATTTCATCTCATCAGAGAGATTGTTGAGAGAAAAGAAGTTATTATAGAGAAAATACCCACAGAAGATAATCTTGCAGATTCTCTGACTAAAAGGCTGACTCAATAAAAGCATGATAGACACACCCGAGAGTATGGTGTCAAAATTCATACTAGTTGGCTATAGTGCAAGTGGGAGATTGTTAGGGATATGCCTTATACCCAACTTGTGGATGGGCTATATGTACATGTATTTGTAATATTTTCATTAATTAATAAAATGGCAATCTTTATTATACGTTTCTTACCTAACTTATATGAATCATCAACACGATAATAAAGCCCTTGGAGTAATAAGATGATGGCTTCCACGCCTTATGAGAATCATTACTCTTAAATATTGCTAGTCATAGTTTTGTGAATAATCTGGGCGTTCACAAAGCGGAGAGACTAGCATGATGATATGATCCAGATCCGCCCTTAATTGGGGAAGCCGATCTCATAGACTACTAGCGGAGATCCGTCTGCTTGGTGTATCACATGGATGCATGAGTTGCTCGTGTCCATTGAACTGACCACCGAAAGTTTTCATATGGAGTGTTTATCCCATGTGTCTGTGAGAACTTTCATGTATCGATTATATGACTAATCCTTAGACTTGAGGTCTTTACAATCTTATGTGTGGATCAAATAACTTTAACATTCTCTTTCCCCGGTTCAAAAGATCCGGTCATACAGGACATGAAGTTTGTAAAGATACAACAGAGAATCGCCACTTTCTCGGATAATATTTTCTTATAAGAGTAGTATTCCAGTTCGCGGGTTGATATATGTGATCAGTGCTTGAGACTATGGCCACATCGGAAGATTCATGTGAGATGTTTGGGTTAGCTCGATTCATGACACTATCAACATCATACATTTGACCATATGGGTAGACACTTTTCGTACCCTAGGTCAATAGGTGAGGATACAGTGAGGCGAGGGACCGTATCATATGTAAATTACATACAGAATGGGTATATATCTCTTTCCTTCTCATTTAGGGCCTTGGCATGTTGCTAGAGGTCAACCTTGGTCATTGAAATCGAACGACCATCTGATCGGAGGATAATTTATATTCGATTAAATTATCACGATTCATTTCATGTCCAACTTGAGGGGAACCCAAAAGGTCACACACAACAAAGTCGAAATCAATGGTTAACAGGGCACAGTACATATTTAACAGCATATATGATTGCTGTAAGAATTATTCATAAATGGTTCAATGTGTTTGATTATTGAACAGATCATTTATGAGGTTCAATAGTGGCTTAGAGATTTGTTAATGACGATAGAGGCACCTTGGGAATTTGAATAAATAGATTAAAAAAATACTATTCATGTGAATAGTAATACATGAATAGTAATTTTTTTTAAATTTTTGTTATTTGTTTTGAATTCTAATTCGGCCCAAACTCTTATTAGGGTTTTATAATCTCATTAAATCACTAAATTAAGATCCAATGGCTAAGATTAATTGGCTTTTATCCCACATCGGATTCTTCATTAATTTTGTTGTCTTAGGAGCACTATATAAAACCAAAGAATTCTTTATAATTTTTTGCACCAAACCTTTCATATCTTGGGTTTATATAAGTGAGCAACTCTAAAGTTTAAGAGTAAGCCACTGATTTTGAGGATCCTTAAGTCTAATTGACTAGAGAAACCTCGAGTCAAAAGTTTTGAAGTATTTGCCTATGCTAGCACCAATGGCAAAATACCCGTGCAATCAAGGCGTAGTCTTGCCGTTGGGTTTTAGATTTAGTGTGTGCATTTTTGGAGGCCACACACTTGGGTGGCTCTTTAGAACGTGGAAGAGCTTGCTGAGTTCGAGAAAAGCTTGTTGATTGGAGAAAGGACTGGAGGAGTCTTCGGTTCAAGTAAGTCTTTTTCCTTTCTTTATTTTAATTAGAGTTCTTATGATAGTTAGCATGTTTAGGTTTATGTTCTTTGCATGTTTTATGAGTTTTATGCTTTAGAATATATAGTAACATGTCTAGGCTTATAGAATAATCCAAACAAATGGGTCTTAGGAAAAGGAAAAACGACATAATAATTTTATTTTTCCGCTGCGCACTCGCGGCCGCTTCCCAACATCTACTTCACTATTTATTGCTTCTTTCCAATAAATAGATTCATACGAAGTTATGGTCTCTTAATATGTTTGAGGTTCAACTTCCGTGAGAAAAGTTAAAAAATTAGGTCCATAATCTTTTACTACCTTGATTCTTTTTTCTCTTCTAGGTTCTAACTCTTCCTCTTGGAGAGTTGATGTTGATTTATTTGGTTCCAAAATCTTATCTTGAACACCAGATGAAGAGGCAACATCAACCCCGTTCTCTTGACTAAATTCAAGCTCTTTACGTTTATTTTTATTAAGTTTATCCTTATAAGGAAATATAGGTCAAATCATTCAGCATTATTAGACTCAATAATTGTATTTATTTGGATATCCGAAATTTCATATTTAATTACTAAAAATCGGTATGCTGCATTATTTTTAGCATATCCAAAACACAATCAATTATTTTTGGTCCAAGTTTAACTCTTTTAGGCAAGGGAACTTGAACTTTTGCTAGGCAACCCCACACTTTCAGGATTTTGTATACCGATAGCCTTTTCTTCCATTTTTCATATGGTGATTGATCACTCTTCTTTGGTGGAATTCTGTTCAATATGGTGTTAGCCGTAAGTAAGGCTTCACCTGACATATTATGTGGTAAACCACAACTGTTAAGCATGCAATTCATCATATTCTTTAGTGTTATATTTTTCCGTTCAGCCACCTCATTCTGTTGAGGAGTGTAGGGTGTTGTTGTTTGATGAATTATTCCATTAGAAGTAAAAAAATTCTACGAAGGCATTAGATTCATATTCTCCGCCTCTATCAGATCACAAAATTTTGATCTTCTTATCTAACTGATTTTCCACCTCAGCTTTATATGTCTTAAACATATTCAAATATTCGTCTTTGTTATATATCAAATATACATAATAATATCTACTACTATCATCTATGAAAGTGATGTAGTAATTCTTTGCACCACAACTTGGTATTGATTTAAAATCACCCAAATCCGTATGAATTAATTCTAATAATTCATTGTACCTTTTAGTCACAGATTTATAGGACTTACTAGCAAACTTTGATTCAACACAAGTTTCACATTTATACATATCATCTTTTGTAAAATTAGGCAGAAAACCAAGATTGACCATTCTATACATACATTTAAAGTTTATGTGACATAGTCTAGCATGCCATAATATAGAAGTTTCAAACAATTAAACAAAAGCCTTATTTATTTTATTAATAGTAGCATCATCAATTACATTGAGTTTGAAAAGCCCTTTAGAGGGGTAGCCATTTCCTACAAATGTTATCCCTTAGTGAGAACAAAATTTTCAGATTCAAATACAAGTTTAAAACCCTTCTTGCTTAAAACAGAACCAGAAATAAGATTCTTAGTAATTTTTGGGACATGTAGTACATCCATAAGAGCAAGTTCTTTCCCGGAAGTGAATTTCAGAACCACGTTCCCTTTTTCAGCAACAGTTGCAGCAGTTGCATTGCCCATATATAACTTTTCATCACCACAGTTAGGAGTGTAGATGAGAAACATAGATCTGTTTACAAAGATATGCCTTGTTGCACCACTATCCATCCACCAATCTTTACTGTTAGTTAATAAATTGACTTCAGAAATAATAACACCAATAAATTCTTCTTCAACAATATTTGCTTGTTTGTTACTGTTCTTATCATTTGGACCCGAATTTCCTTTCTTGTGACGGCAGTCTAGTACTCGGTGTCTAATTTTTCCACACACTCAAAAAACACCTTTAATTCCCTTGAAATTCTTCCATTTTGTAGCAAGAACTTTCTATTTTTTATCTTTCCTTTTATCGTTTCATTTATTCTTCTGGATTTGAGTGTTAGGCTTTGACACCCCTCAACTCTCAATGACATTCACTTTGGCTTCAAATTTTGGAACATTCAGCTCTTCACTCTTGCAGTGATCTTTCTGCACCCTCAGTTTGAGAACCAGATCCTCCATTGACATATCAGTCTTTATATGCTTCAAATGTATCTTGAAATCGTTCCAAGATTGAGGTAATTTTTCTATGACAGATTCAACAGCAAATTGTATCGGTAGTACCATGCCTTTTGCAGCAAGTTCATAGATAAGAATCTGTAATTCTTCGACATAGTTGACAAGAGTCTTTGAATCCACCATTTGGTACTTTAGAAATTTCCCAACAATGAACTTCTTTGAACCAACATCTTCGATCTTATATTTATTGTCCAGAAATTCCCATAGTTCATTGACAGTCTTATAAGATATGTAGACATCATAGAAAGAATCATCAAGGCTATTCAGAATATAATTCCTACATAATAACTCACTGTGTTTCCATGCATCAATTGTATTGAGTTTTTTTGCATGAATTGTTAGGGTTTTTGGGCAATGGGGCGCAGCGAAAGCGCGGTTCGGGCGAAATCATATTTTAAAATATTTTCAAAATACCAAATAAATTATTCAATATCTACTATGAATAATTTATTCATATTTCACACAAACCTATTTATTCAATATCACATATTAACATAAATAAGGTTGAAACTTCGCAAAACTTTTATGAAAATCGTTTTTCCGTAAAATGGCCTAAAATACGTTTTTGACCGAACTGACCACCTGAAACTTATGGAAATTATCCAGGTCAGATCCAATAGTGTCAAGGTAGTTCATGGGCTGCCCAAATAGTGACGGATTCACTGTTTGGATAGCCTTCCATCGGCTGGTTCAAAATCCACCCGGTAATGCCGTTTTTGGCAGTTTTCACTTATTTCAAGTCGGAAACACTTTCCGACAATTGTGCCAACACCCAAAATACATCCAAAATATTCTAAAGATAATAATTTCATCACAAAATCCAATTTATTTCCAGGTCAAAATAGAAAACGAAAATTGGCCAAAAATTCGTGCTTTAAACCAATTTTTAACAAGATTAATCTAATTAATCCATCACCAAATGAGTCCTACCACATATGAACAACTCTAGAATAATTCTAGGCTATCTAAGAGTGGATCAAAAACTCTAGAATGGTAAAAAAATTGTCCAACAATAAATTGAACCTAAATTACTTTAATCTAGTTCAATTTCTACTCACACATGCATTATACTTCCAATTCACCCATCAAATCCAAAAACCCCAAATTTTCACAAATAAAGAAATCCTAAAATATTTCTAATTATTCAAGAAAATATGAAACTAATTTACAGGCTTGGGTTATAGAGAATTGCCTTTTAATCTCCTAAGTTCCAAGCTTTTTTCCTTGAATTTCTTTGTCTTTCTTTTTGATTTCATCAAACCAAATTTTTGGATTTCTTCTTACAGGTTATTCGGTCATAGAGATGAGGATAAGGATGTTGAAAACTATTTTCCCATTTATTATATGTTAACCGAAATTGAGCTTTAAGGGTATTTTGTCTTTTTCAATTTTTTTAAATCAAAATTAAAACATATCACTTTATAATTATCCAATCAAAATTGGACATAAATAAAGTGTATTTAATAGATGCCATTTGGTCCAATAATATGTCACCATTTGTCATGCTAATTATGACAAAAAGATAATATATTTTAATTTCAATTATTTAATCATTTAATAATTAAATAAATAAATAAATAAATAACATCCATATATATATTTTTATTTACATTAAATAATAAATATATATATTTATGGCACGTGTCAAAATCTCATTTGACGAATAATTAATGTGTATCTAATCATATTATTTATCAAATACAAATACACAATAATTATTAGCGGATAAAATCTCCTAATTGCATGTGTTATCGTTTAACGATTAAACGATCCGAATTAACTCATTTAATCCGGTGAAGTATTATGAATAATCCATATTATTCATATCGTGTTGTCCAAGTGCTTAACGAGTACGCTTCATATTGTGGAACTATCTAAGTTTAGGTTTATTTGTCACGAAATCCAATTTCATGTCCATAATCCACCCACTCATGGATTATGATGACCATGGATAATCTCGCTAAACTATACAAGCCGAGGTCATAGCATACACATAATCCCTCCATCACAGGTCATCCGTATTATACCTGGAATATAGATCAGAATGTTAAATCCATTCAGTATAATACAATCAACTTTTAATTTAAGATCTCCAAATAACACTGGGAACTGATTTCCGAAGTTATACCACGACCATGGATTTACTAGATCACAAACACTTGCTGGATGCCTATGCCCTGTACATAGGACTGACGGATCCTATTTTGATACGCACAGAATATCATGGCATCAGTTCAAACCCAACGAACAGGCGGAGGTCTGATCATGACTAGATCATTGGTGTGACTGCCATCAAAGTGTAGAGGATAGCTCATATATCCACAATGGTATCTCAAGTCGAATGACCACTAAGCTCGCTCAACTCGAGAAGGTTCCTATTAACGTTGGTGTACCATCTATTAGGAAACATTCCATGAGCCGTTTAGTGTCTTATCAAATAAATATCTACATGTCTATACGAGTCTCTGGTTCACTGAGATAAACCACCTGACCAAGTCACGATATACGACATGTACTGGTCTCAGCGGATTTTACTAACCGACCCGTGTTAGTAAATCTTGACCAGGAACTTTATTTAAGGATATAAAACTAATAGTGCACTTCCCAATGTCAATTACAAACTACGTTGTAACTGCGAACTATATTGTAAATCCTATGGTCTTTGTCTAATATACACGTATCACTGAACCTGATTCAGTTTCGATCTAATCGTAATAGATATCTAATCGCAATTAGATCGAATAAGCGTATAAAATACAAGGTTGCTGCCGTTAAATTAGTAATATTATGGAAAATATAATTACTCGTATTTATGAATCAGACATAAATACGATCCGGATTGGCACTCCGAGCATCAATTATAACAAGAATATTATCTCCATCTCCACATGGCATTCTTCCTTGACGACATGTGCAAGATTCAATATTGTTAAATAAAACAACATTTTCTGTTACCATCGTTTGAAATCCAGTCCTTTGAACTTTTCTGGTTTCTCAACACGAGGTTTCACAGCATTCACAGATTGTTATATTGGAATTGTTGCTATAGATTGTTGAAGAACAATTAAAGAATGCAATTATTTTATTGAAAACATAAACTTATAAACGAAATACAAATCAAACCAGAAACTTAAAAACAAGTGATCAAAATCAACAATAAAAACTTACAGTGCAAGTAAACAAAAAAACAAAAAATAGCAGACTGACTTTGTAGATTAAGGCTAACGTATGAGGCTATGTCCTATAGTAGAAATTCACCCATAGTCTTGTGCTTGTAGTTCGTTGGATGTCTGCCACCAGGATTCAATAATCTGATAATCGAAGATTCTGCACTGAATATCCGACCCCTTTCGAATTTACTTGGTGTTTTCTTTGAAGGATCAACAAGCTTGTATATATAGAATTTTATCAATTTCGGATTCTGTGTATATCTACACCAAGTCTGCATTCTCTATTCCATATATGAAGAATGGAAAAATAAGGTGGTTTATTCCCAAACGTTTTTTCCAAATTCAGTTAAAATATGAAGGGGTATGTTGATCAGACATAACCCTACTATTTTAAATGAAAATTAAATAAAAAAAATATTCCCCAAAAATAAGACATTTATTCAATGTCACAAGAGCCCAAGAGCCCCAAAGCCCAAGGCTCATCTTTGAATAATTAATATATATTAAATATAATAATTGTCATGCCAACCACACATCAATCAAGCTCAAGCCCAAGCCCACTTGCTTTTTCCAATTTAACATAAATGTTTAGAATACACTTATAAACCTTTCATCTTCCATATATATTTTAGAGGTAGGACTACTCCCACTATTTCTATAGAAACTCTTACAATACCCCACATGTGTATAGAAAATAGTAGCGATACTGTACATAGCATGATCCAGAGAAAACTTAAAATCGATACGCATCAGGAGATGTGTCTTTTGGGCTTTAACCTTCCGTGGTAAGTACTTATTGGATTTATCGATGAGTCAGTGTGTATATGAGACATTGAACTGTTCATCATATTTCATAAATCAAGACAATAAGTATCACACATATCGAATTTTGACACCTTTTAATTCATACGGTTGTCTTCATTTTGGTCATGAACAATCCTGGATTCATAGGAGCTTTAGAGAATTTAGTCATTTCATTCTCATAAATGCGACCTCATATTACTCCTATATAGGTGACACAATGATTATAAGTATCATACTATCATGCAATACTAATTTTCTTTCTTTTGTTAGTGTCATTAAGAATGATTAATCATTCATCCTTATCATCATGTATAGCATAGCTTTTCATATCATAGGAATGGGCAGTTTGTTATGCTATATTATTTGAGTTTCACCCAACTAGTTTGCCACATTGAACCTAGAATTGATTTACCGATTTGCTAGGTTGGGTTTCCGCTAAGTTACTTCTCATTGTATTGGCTTTAAGCTCATTCCCCTCGATAAATATAACACTTGCTCCTTTGGTATACCCTTTGTTAATTGATCTGTAATATTCTCCGTTGATTTTACAAAATCAATGGAAATAATGCCAGTTGAGAGCATGTGTTTTATTGTGTTATGTCTACGTCTTATGTGCCTTGATTTCCCATTAGGGGTGATCAAAACCGGTTTTGGTTTCGGTTCCACATGGAACCGGAACCTACCCGGAAAAAATCGGTTCCTAATTAAGTGGAACCGGAACCTACCCAATTAAATAGAGCACCCCATTATTCGGTTCCAATTTGGTTCCGGTCTGGTTCCGAACTACCTTATTAATATAATATTGTCATTTAATAGCAAGTAAGCGATTAAAGAAGTTTTGTAGCATAACTCAATTTTATCCATGCTCTTTTCCATTTTTTTAATTACAGTTTGTTTGTAAGCCTTGATTATTTTTTTAATCCGGTGTTGAATTTGGATTTTTTGTACCATTAAGTGTTATTTGCTAGCATTTGTTGTTACTAGAAGTGAGTATTTTTTTAATAGTTAATAGTATGTCTACATTATTTTTCATTATTAAAGAATTTCGATGTGCAGCAAATTTACTTCTGTTTTAGGTGAGAATAAATGAGTTAGGTTATGTTTGTTTGTGAGTATATAGAAACTTATTGTCAATCATTTTGAAGGTGTCGTCTTCTCATAAATTGGATAAGAAACCGATACCAAGTGGAAATGTACCCTTGGTTGAATCTTATTCAATGACCTATATCCAGTCCGCCACATATCAAGAAGTCTCATGCATGAAGAGAGTTTTCCAGATGCTACTTCGGAGAAAGAACTGGTAGGAGTTTGTCTCTCTCGTCAAACTTCAATGATTCTTGGGTAATCTTGAGTGTTAAGTGTTTTAATTTACATGATAACAAGTATTTCAAGCAGAAGAAGTATAAAGAAGCTATTGATTGTTATTTAATAAGCATTGGCCTATCACCAACTACAGTAGCCTATGCAAATAGGGTTATGGCCTATATTAAACTTAAAAGGCAAGTTTAGTTAGAGCACCTTGGACTTTTGTTTGCAGAAGATTGTAATTGTGTTCCTTTAGCAGTTATCGAAAAACATATAGCTCTTCATTTTTCTTATTCATCAGATTCCAGGAAGCTGAGGATGACTGTATAGAGGCCTTAAACCTAGATGATCGCTACATAAAAGTGTACTCACGTAGAGCAACTGCTAGAAAAGAACTAGGGAAACTCAAAGAGTCCATCAAAATCGGGTATCAAAATTGGGTATCCAATCCGCTTCTCAAATACGATTTCGGATCCCATTATTCTAGAACCGGAACCGGAACCGGTTACAACCGGTTCCTTATATTTGGAATCGGAACCGGACTGGTTACATTCGGTTCCTGTTCCAAACCTGGATTTCTGGTCCGGTTCCAATCGGTTCCGGATAGACCCGGAACCAATGCTCACCCCTACTTCCCATTATACATATGGCTATTTTCTCTCCCAATAGTAGTCATGCAGTCACAATGCACACATATGGCCGTCACAGGTTGAGGCCACATTGGAATATCTTCCAAGAAATTCTTTAGCCATTCCGCATCTTCAGCAGCTTATCCAAGGCTATGAATTTAGATTCCATTATTGAACGTGCTATATACGTTTGTTTTTGTGATTTCTAAAATACTGCAGCTCCTCCAAGTGTAAACACATATCCACTTGTTACTTTTTTCGTATCATTTGAAATCTAATTGGCATCACTATATCCTTCTAAAACTGGTGGATATTTTGTGTAATGTAAATCATACTTCAATGAGTATTTAAGATATCTCAATACTCTAACCAAAGCATCCCAGTGATCCTTTGAAGGATTACTCGTATATCTTGTCAATATATTCAAAGAGTAGGCAATGTCTGGTCTAGTACAATTCGTGATGTATTGTAATATCCCAATTATACGAGAATATTCTAGTTGTGACACACTATCCCCAACATTTTTCTTTAATATACTCTTAGGATCAAAAGAAGTTTAGATGGACTACTATCAAAATATCCAAATTTCCGAAGAATCGCTTCCACGTAGTGTGATTGACTGAGAATATAACCATCACTATTTCTTTGAATTCGAATTCCTAAGATAACATCAGATTTTCCCATATCAAAGGTCGAATTCAATAATTTCTTTTTGGAATTTATGACATTTAGATTTGGTCACATGATGAGCGTATCATCAACATATAAACATACAATGACATATGAATCATTATTCACCTTCTTAATGTAAACACATTTATCACACTCATTAATCCGAAATTCATGTGATAACATTGTACAATAGAATTTCTCATGTCATTGTTTAGGTGCTTGTTTAAGTCCATAAAGCGATTTCACAAGTTTACAAAATTTTTTCTCTTATCCTTTTACTACAAACCCTTCTGGTTGTTCCATATAAATTTCTCCATCTAACTTATCATTCAAGAATGCAGTTTTTACATTCATTTGGTGGATTTCCAAATTATAAATTGCTGCAATCGCAATTAACATCCTTATAAATGTTATTCTGGTTACTGGTGAGTATGTGTCAAAGAAATTAAGTCCTTATTTTTGACGGTATCCTTTAGCTACCAAACGAGCTTTGTATTTATCAATTGTACCATCAGGCTTCAATTTCTTTTTGAAGATCCATTGGTAATGAATCGGTTTGCAACCAGATGGTAAGTCCACTAACTCTCATGTATGATTTTGTAGAATGGATTCTACTTCACTATTTATTGCTTCTTTCCAATAAATAGATTCGAACGAAATTATGGCCTCTTGATATGTTTGAGGTTCAACTTTCGTGAGAAAAGTTAAAAAATCAGGTCCATAATCTTTTGCTACCTTGATTCTTTTTCCTCTTTTAGGTTCTAACTCTTCCTCTTGGAGAGTTGATGTTGATTTATTTGATTCCAAATCCTTGTCTTGAACACCGGATGAAGAGGCAACATCAACCCCGTTCTCTTGACTAAATTCAAGCTCTTTACGTTTATTTTTATTAAGTCTATCCTTATAAGGAATATATGCTCAAACCATTCAACATTATTAGACTCAATAATTATATTTACTTGGATATCCGAAATTCCAGATTTAATTACTAGAAATCGGCATGCTGTAATATTTTTAGCATATCCAATAAACACACTTTAGATATAGGACAACTCCCACTATTTCTATACAAACTCTTTTATATATATATATATCCAACAATGATCGTTATTGATGAGTTGGTGATGGTTGTAGATTTTATACTTGAATAACATGTCTTTCGGTGGAGCAGATATGGGTTTTTGGGTACTAGACAAGTTTTAAATGTATGGTCCTCATATTAATAAACAATACAAAAAATATTAAAACTATTAAATTTATAATCTAACATTGAGTGGAAAAAAAGAATAACAGTATTTTTTGGTTAAAATTTTATGTTTGGGACTAACATTAGAGACGACATTTTGAGTAGAAAATAAATAATAGAACAAAATTGATATTAGATTGGGATCCTAATTTTAATACAAAGTTTAAATGGATATATGGTAGTCAATAAAGGAGTTCCCAGAATTATTGGTTCAGTAAGATTTTTGACAAGAATGAAAGTAGATTTTATTTGAAGATTGCAGTTATTGGCACAGATCTTAGCTTTGGTTAATTTATATTGAATATTTAATGGCGCACCACTAGCACCAAATATTTTTTCAGTTGTCTTTGTCATGTTTGGTTTTAGGGTGGTCCCAGAATAGGAGAAAAATCTTTGTTTTGAGTATTATAAAATAGTATGAGTCTGTTATCTAGATTAAGATCCATTAGGTCTAGATTTGAAGACGAAGTGTCTGAAGCCTCCTCTTCTCAATCCTTTGTCGATATACTTAATGACTCAGATATTCTCAATAGCCCAGAAATCCATAACAACCAACAACCAATAGCCAGAATATAAAATCAATTACAAAACTGGTCCATACCTTTAGCCAATTTCGATACCATATATAAAAAGGGACTTTTTTTCTTTTGCTCAAAATACTCAATAAAAACCCATGAACAAACAATACCTTTGAATCAAGAAACTTGTACCATATCTTTGTTCTCTCAATCAGCCATATCTCATCACCGAAGGAATAATTTCAATTACCTAAATATAGGAATGGTGCAAATAGCAGCTAAACCTTTGTTTAAATTAGGTTTAGATATTACAATATTATTTGCATTACGAGATGCTCGTTTTATCAATTTTAATGAATCATTACTTGCATTAGTAGAATCCAATCTTGCTAATGGTCATGTTTACTCAAATTGTTATCCAAATTTTTCAATATCTTTACATGATCCGCATATTATGCATGCTTTAACTCTTAATGTTCAATCAAAGAATTTACATGTTTTAGAAAATGTAAAATCAATAGCTATTATTTGTCGTGTTTATTATAAAGTAATAGGAAGTCAAATTAATCCTAAGACTATGAGATCTAGTTCTAGAAATGAATCAATATTAATTGAAGTAAATCCTTTAAGATCAAATACTATAACTCCTAAAAACTCCAGTGGAATGAAATAACTCAAGGAAATACTTGGAATCTTAGAGAAATAGTTCTTCCTTCACCAATAGAAAGACGATCTAGTACAAGTATAATAAGCCAAGATTCTGATGGAAGTATTAGTATTCAATTTAAAATTTACAACGAATTCCTAGTTCTCTATGTAGTTCATCAATTTTAAGAGACTTTTAGTGAGCTAGAACTTCATTTCAAGAACCCTCAGTAACAAGATTATCAGTAGTTGATTTTAATCAAAATATTCCTCAACCCGTTTATCAAGATGATCAATCGGTTGAGTCTATGTCTCAAACATATTCTCAAATGAAGGACAATAAGTCACCAACTCCCTCCAATAGTCATCTAATGACTATAAATAAAGAATTTATTATCAATAAAGAATTAATTCAAGAAGAGTATTTGCATCCTAGATGGGATGAATCTAGAAAAATATATAGGGCAATATTCTCAGAAAGAGAAAAATCAATAATACATTATCAATATTTAAAAGATATAACAAAATTACAAAAACATGTGCCTTTTTCATATGGATGAAAGAATTTTACCCACAAGAATAAAAGACAATACTTATTACTAAATCAATAAATAAAAATTGGAAAACTGATTCAAGCACCCCACAAGAAATAATAAGTGTCCATCCACCCTTAACAGAAATACAATTTCAATACAGTGATCAACCAATTAAGGCTGCTCATTTTAAAATACCAAGAACCACACAAGATACTGATAAAATACAATATTCAGATATTCGTAGCTTACAACAACAAAATAATTATTCTAATCAATTATTAAATACAATAGCGACTCAATTAAATACTGTTGAAATAATTTTAAATGAATCAATAAACACTGAAACTACCATTTCTTCAAAAACCCATGGAGAGAGATTATATACAAAACTTGATCCAAAAGTTCCCCTTTTTAAACCACCAATAAAGCTTAAAGAAGATAAAAAATTTGAATTCAAGCGATCTTCAAAAGATATTTTAGATCAAATTCAAAAGCAATTACAAAAATTAAATATTTCAAAAAATGTACCTTCTTCTTTAAAAATAAATATATTATCCATCAATAACAATAATGATGAAGAATCACTTCAAGAAGAACTTTTAGAATTTTTAGAAAATGATTCACAAACAATAGCCAAATATCATAGTAAACCTAAGAGACCTAAAACTAGAAATTAGTACCTAAGACCTACTCCACAAAATGTTCAATTTGAAAAAAGAAATCAATATTCACAAAGTTACTATGATGGTCATAGTATTTATGAATGGAATATTGATGGAATGACAGAAGTTCAAATCCTCAATACTCTTCATGAAATGCTAATGGCAGCTCAAGCTTATAAAATTGCTAGAAATAATGATCATGCTATTGTAGTCATATTAACCACAAGATTCACAGGTCAATTAAAAGGATGGTGGGATAATTTTCTCACATAACAAGAAAGAATGCAAATTTTAACAGCAGTTAAAAGAGATCAAAATAATCAACCAATAAATGATGAACAAGATGCTGTAAATACTCTTGTTTTTGCAATAACTAAATATTTTATTGGAGAACCTGTTCAATTTCAAGAAAGGTCATCAGAAATACTTCAAAATCTTAGGTTCCCTAAAATGCAAGACTTTAGGTGGTATAAAGATATATTTTTGTCAAAATTATATTTATGAACAGACTATAAAAGTACATATTGGAAAGAAAAATTCATAAGTGGTTTACCCAAGTTATTTGCTGAAAAGGTAAGAACCAATATTAGGTTTAGGTTTAATGGAGATATTCCTTATGAAACCTTAACCTATGGCGAAATAATAAATTACATCAATAATACTGGCTTAACACTTTGCACAGATTTAAGGATTCAATCTAAAATTAAAAGTGAAATCAAACAAAGTAAAATAGAATTTGGAGATTGGTGTCTTAAATATGGATATCAACCTATTGTTGCACCTTCAAGTAAGAAATATAAACGTAAAGAAAAGAAATATTTCAAGAAAAAGAATAAAAATTATCATTATGATAAAACAGAAAAAGATAAATATAAAAATAAAAAATATAAGAAACATAAGCGTAGACAAACATCTACCAGTCAAACCACTCCAATTTGCTACAAATATGGTAGACATGGACATTATAAAAATGAATTTAAAATGAAACAAAAGATTCAAAATCTGAAAATATCTGAAGAACTTCAATCTCAACTTATCAATCTTCTTATTGAATCAAGTGCAGAAGAATCAGATATTTATGATTCTTCTAATGATCAAGTATTCGAAATTCAAGAAAATTCTTCTAATTCCTCAAAAAGTGAAAGTGATAATTGTGATTGTAAACATTCAATAAATACAATTACTAGGCAAGAAAAAAAACACTTCTAGATATGATTGATAAAATTGAAAATCCCGAGAATAAAAAAGAATATTTACTCAAATTAAAAGATATTTTATTTAAAGAAGAAAAATAATTAATTCCTTCCCGGACTCAAATTATAGTATGTAAAAAATATATCAAAGATTTTCTAAAACCCCTCAACCAACTACTACTCAAGATCTTGTACAAGAAATTAAAGAAATCAAAAATGAAATTAAAATCCTTCAAGAAGAAAATAAACAAATTCAAATAACGTTATTAAAAATTCAAGTCAATGAAGCTTCTAACCTCTGGTAAAAGGAATAAAAAGATTCAGAATTTTTAGGAATAATAAATAAAAAAATATTTCAAAAATGGCATGTTAAAATTACTATCATCATTGATGATTCGTTATAATTGACTCCATTGCTCTAGTTGATTCTGGAGCATATGAAAATTGCATCGAAAAAGGACTAATACCTACTCAATATTATGAAAAGACAACTGAAAAATTATTTGGTGCTAGTGGTGCGCCATTAAATATTCAATATAAATTAACCAAAGCTAAGATCTGTGCCAATAACTGCAATCTTCAAATAAAATCTATTTTAATTCTTGTCGAACATCTTACTGAACTAATAATTCTTAGAACTCTTTTCTTGACTACCATATATCCATTTCAAGTATCTGCTGAAGGCATAACCACATATATTTGTGGACAATTAGTTGTTTTTAAATTCATCCATCTCCTCGTGTAAAAGATATTAAACTTCTTCAAGATGTTACAATTCAAAAGAAAAAGAACATATCAATTCCCTTTCTAAAGAAATTCAAAATCAACACCTAGAACAAAGTCTTCAAACCCCTGATATTCAAGATAAAATTAAAAATTTAGAAAAATTATTTACTCACACCAAACTCGGGAATAGGACCTTTGGGACGAAGCGTGCTGAGTGATGATTTCAGTGTGAGTGTGTGCTTTGAAAATTAAAATTAAAAACTTTGAAGAAAATATAATAGAAAACACGTTTTTATTTAAGCTTAAGTTGCACATTACATAAAAAAGCTATGTCATTCAAGACAGTTACACATAATATATATATAGGAGAATAGACTACAAGACGACGGACAAACTTCAAAAGAAAATTTAACGGTTCAGGAATGGACCACCTCATAGTAACGGTTCGAGAATGGACCACCACCTCATACCGTAACGGTTCGGGAATGGACCATCTCATACAGTAACGGTTCAGGAATGGACCACCTCACAGTAACGATTCGGGAATGGACCATCTCACAGTAACAGTTCGGGAATAGACCACCTCATATAGTAACGGTTCGGGAATGGAGCACCTCACAGTAACGGTTCGGGAATGAACCACCTCACAGTAACGGTTCGAGAATAGACCACCTCATACAGTAATGATTCAAGAATGGACCATCATACAGTAACGGTTCGGGAATGGACCACCTCATACAGTAACGGTTCGGGAATGGACCACCTCACAGTAACGGTTCGGTGATGGACCACAACCTCATACGGTAACGGTTCGGGAATGGACCACCTCACAGTAATGGTTTGGGAATGGGCCACCTCACAGTAACAGTTCGGGAATGGACCACCACCTCATGCAGTAACTGTTCGGAAATGGACCACCTCACAGTAATGGTTCAGGAATGGACCATCACCTCATACAGTAACGGTTCGGGAATGGACCACCTCACATCAACGGTTCGGGAATGGACCACCTCACATCAACGGTTCGGGAATGGACCACCTCACAGTAACAGTTCGGGAATGGACCACCACCTCATACAGTAACGGTTCGGGAATTGACCACCTTACAGTAACGGTTCGAGAATGAACCACCTCACAGTAACGGTTCGGGAATGGACCACCTCATACAGTAACGGTTCGGGAATGGACCACCTCACAGTGACGGTTCTGGAATGGACCACCTCAAAGTAACTGTTTGGGAATGGTGTTAAACTTCTTCAAGATGTTGCAATTCAAAAGAAACATAAACATATCAATTCCCTTTCTAAATAAAATCAAAACCAACACCTAGAACAAAGTCTTCAAACCCTGATATTCAAGATAAAATTAAAAATTTAGAAAAATTATTCAACTCTGAAGTATGTTATGATCATCCTAATGTTTTTTGGTCACGAAAGAAACATATTGTTTCCCTTCCTTATGAAAAAAATTTTGATGAAAAAAATATTACAACCAAGGCAAGACCAATACAAATGAATGAAGAGTTACTGCGATATTTTCGTAATGAGATTGATCTACTTCGCAATAAAAAAATTAATTAGACCTTCAAAATCTCCTTGGTCATGTTCAGCCTTTTATGTTCAAAATCAAGCCGAAATAGAAAGAGGCGCTCCAAGATTAGTCATCAATTATAAACCTTTAAATAAATTTCTTCAATTGATAAGATACCCTATTCCCAATAAAAAGGATTTACTCAATCAACTTTATAATGCCTCAATTTACTCAAAATTTAACATGAAATCTGGTTTCTAGCAAGTACAAATTCATGGGTCTGATAGGTATAAAACTGCTTTTAATGTCCCATTTGGACATTACGAGTGGAATGTAATGCATTTTGGTTTAAAGAACGCTCCAAGTGAATTTCAAAATATTATGAATGACATTCTTAAACCAGTCTCACAATTTTCAATTGTTTACATAGATGATGTTCTCATTTATTCATCAAGTTTGCATCAACATTTTGTTCATTTAATTTTTTTTTTAATATTATTAAACAAAATGGTTTAGTTGTGTCTGCACTAAAAATGAAATTATTCCAAACTAGAATTAAATTCATTGGTCATGAAATTTTTCAGAACACAACTAAACCTATTGACCGAGTAATAGCCTTTTCTGATAAATTCCCTGATGAAATCAAAGACAAAACCCAATTACAATGATTTTTAGGATGCCTCAATTATTTAGGAGATTTTTACCAAAATCTTCGTCAGATTTGTGAGCCATTATTTCAAAGGCTTAGGAAAAATCCAGATCTTTGATCTCCAGTCCACACAGAAAGAGTTAAGAAAATTAAACACCATATCAAAGAATTACCTTGTTTGTCAATTCTCAATCCTCAAGCTTCTCTTATAGTTGAAACATATGCTTTAGATATAGGTTATGGTGGGATTCTTAAACAGTCAATAAATAATCAAACTTCGTTAGTCAGATTTCATTCTGGAGTTTGGCTAGGTCCTCAAAAAAATTATTCTACTGTCAAGAAAAAAATTCTATCAATTGTTTTATATGTTTCAAAAGTTCAAGATGATTGAATCAATAAAAAATTTCTCCTTCGAATAAATTGTTAATCTGCTAAAGAAATACTTTTGAAGGATGTTCAAAATCTTGTTTCAAAACAAATTTTTGCAAGATGGCAAGCTATACTTTCTTGTTTCAATTTTGAAATTGAATTTATCAAATGAACTTCAAATTCGTTATCAGATTTTTTAACAAGAGAATTTTTTCAGGGAAAAAAGCTCAACCAACTTCATGGGCACTCCCATGAAAGCAAAACAGACAAAAGAATCATATGCAATGGTTTCTAATCCCTCAAGAAATTTGTCTCCAGAAAATTTTCCTCAATTACGAGGAAATCAATTTTAATTATTGTCTCAAGACTCTGAAGGATTCATTACTCCTATGTCAAAAACCAAATTCTCAAAAAATCCTACATTTTCTTAAGCAACCATCAATACCTCATATAAAAGTCAAAAAGCTTTACCCTCTTCCTCTCATCAAAGTCCATCTCCCATAAAAAATCAATATGTTCCTAAAGATATTTCAATTCCTATAGCCATTATTGAACCAAAACAAAACGCATCTTCAATCCTAGAAATAGTCAATAATATTTTGCTAAAAAATTTTATTTTTCTTCCAGAAAGTCTCAAGAAAACTAGAAAATTCTATGAATTTATTTGGGTGATACCGATTCAATTGATATCACTCATAATCAAGACCTCAAAAATCCTTCTCAAATAGCTTATTCAAAATGCAAAATTTCCAAAGTTTTATCCTTAACTGAGTGAAACCTTAATCGTTTCACAGAAAGAACCTTTTTCTCAACCTTTTGAACCTCAACCTTTCAATTACTTTGATTATCAAAATGTTTGGTACAATTTCCTTTGTGTAAGGGCTTTTGATCATTCATGGTTTTTCCCTTTTGGTCAATGTAATCCCAAATTTCCTCACTGGTTTCTAAAATGGTGGTATTATTTTGTTCCTCAAAACTCTATTTTACCTCAAGAAATTCAATAAGGCTTTAAATTATGGTCAGATCATAAGAAAAAACCCCAAGAAACTCAAGATCTTATTTTATCATTCTTTGCTTCTTTCAATTGTTGTTGGATCATGACATGTAACTTCAAGATTGAAATAGAATTTCTGGATCCCCTGTTCGTCATCTTTCAAGATCCATAAAAATAAAATAGTGGTTCGGTTTTAATAATGAAAATGCCTGTTGCAATGATGTCATTCAATGGTTCCATAATATTCAGGAATATCTATTCATTCGGTTTCATTGGAGCTTCAAATTCAAGAATTTCATTTAAGCAAGAACAATTCAAGCATCATTTTTGGCTTCGGCCTCAAATAAAAAGAATACAATAAGCAATTATTAGATGCACTCTCCAAGATATCTCAAGATGATGACGATGATGCAAGTGATGATGTAACATCATCTTTCACTCATCTCAATGAAGATGATTGTTTTGGCGTTTTCGTTAATCAATATATGAAATAATTCAAGATTTTCAAGATTGGCCGACAACATTATCAAGATTCCCTTTCAATCTTTCAAAAGTCTCAATAAGTTAGCTTAAAGTCTCCGACAGTGGGCTTTACTTTCAAGATTCCCTTTCATTTCAATATGCTAGCTTTTAAATTATTGTGTGTAATAATTGACTACTGTTTTTATTTTCTTTTGAATTCCGTGTTTGATATCCGTCGTCTTGGAGTCTATTCTCCTATATATATTATGTGTAACTGTCTTGAATGACAGAGCTTGTTTATGTAATGTGCAACTTATGCTTAAATAAAATCGTGTTTTCTATTATATTTTCTTCAAAGTTTTTAATTTTAATTTTCAAAGCACACACTCACACTGAAATCATCACTCGGCACGCTTCGTCCCAAAGGTCATGTTCCCGAGTTTGGTGTGAGTAAATAATTTTTCCAAATTTTTAATTTTATCTTGAATATCAGGGGTTTGAAGACTTTGTTCTAGGTGTTGGTTTTGAATTTCTTTAGAAAGGGAATTGCTTTGTTTCTGTTTCTTTAGAATTGCAGCATCTTGAAGAAGTTTAATATCTTTTGCACGAGAAGGATGGATGAATTTAAAAACAACTAATTGTCCACAAATATCTGTGGTTATGCTTCAGCAAATACTTGAAATGGATATATGGTAGTCAAGAAAGGAGTTCCAAGAATTATTGGTTCAATAAGATTGTTAACAAGAATGAAAGTAGATTTTATTTGAAGATTGCAGTTATTGGCACAGATCTTAGTTTTGGTTGATTTATATTGAATATTTAATGGCGCACTACTAGAACCAAATAATTTTTCAGTTGTCTTTTCATATTATTGAGGAGTAGGTATTAGTCATTTTTCGATGCAATTTTCATCTGGGTTTTTGGGTACTAAACAAGTTTTAAATGTATGGTCCCTATATTAATAAAAAATACAAAAAATATTAAAACTATTAAATTTATAAACTAACATTGAGTGGAAAAAAAGAATAACAGTATTTTTTTGGTTAAAATTTTATGTATGAGACTAACATTAGAGACGGCATTTTGAGTAGAAAATAAATAATATAACAAAATTGATATTAGATTGGGATCCTAATTTTAATACGAAGTTTGAGAGTCCCGTATAATCGTCTATCTTGTATGCCTCTAGAGCCGACATTGTATAAAATAGATTAGGAATTTATGATATGAGATAACATTTAACTATAATTTCAGCGTCATATTAAAATGTTAATTGTTACTATAGATGTTCATACTAACAATAATAATAATAGTGTTTAAATCATTTTATCAATCCATACATTAAAATAATATAATAATGATAATAATAATTGAGAAATAATACATGTACTGACTCTTGTATAAACTATTATATATATATATATATAAATTGACATGACATTATATAATAAATTAAATAAAAATATAAAATAAAAATAAATCACATAATTCATGTGATGTTTTATTTTTTATTATTATTATTATTATTATTATATTATTATTATTATTATTATTATTTTAAAGATAAGGTGTACAAAGCTCAAATTTATTTCTTTTTATCTCCCCAAGATTTGAATTTAGATAACAAACTAAATAAAATTAATTGAAAACCATCAAGATGTTGTAATTCATATACTTTGCAATCATATTAGTTTAATAATTTGTACAAAAAAATAAAATAAAAATGTGAAAAGTAAGATTCATGAACTCGATAAGATAAAAGAATTTTTACAAAGTTATTTAGTTTAGGGAAATGAACAAAGTTATTTAGTTTAGGGAAATTATCATTTTACATCCGAATATTGATTTATATATAAAAAAAACTCTAAAGTTTTAAATAAGTCCAATTTTACACAAAAAGTTATTTATTTTATTTTATAACTTATAGTTTGTAATAATCTTTTAGATCAATTTTGTTGCGATCCTTTCATTATTATATCAAAAATTTAAATCAATATCATTTAAAAATAATTAAGAATTTTGGTTCTAAAATTAAAATAAAAAGTATAAATTGGGTGTAAAATTAAACTAATTTAAAATTTTCAGATTTTTCATATATATTCATGTGGAAAAATAATAATATCCCTTTACTTTAAAACCAAAAGTTTGCAATAGGCCTTTAGATCAATTTTGTGACTATGCTTTGATTATTAATTATAAAAAAATATCATACTATCATTTTAAAATAATTAAAAAATTTGGGTGTACAATTAAGTTTAAAAAATATAAATTAATATACTGATCTTGAAGTGTAAAATTAAAGTTATTAAATTTTTTTGGACTTTTTTATACATAGAAAATTGATAATATCCTTTTAATTTATAATTTAAAATTTGTAATAGTCCCGATAGATGAATTTTATTACGGTGCTTTTATAATATATATATATATATATTTAAATTAATACATATTAAAATGATTTAAGAATTACAGGCAAGCGTCAAACGTGGAGTTGTGGCCCCACGATCTCAGCCAAGCATTGGCGCGTTTTCACGCATGCAAAAAGGCGCGTGGATGCCACATTTGTTTCTTAAATTCAAATTTCTCGAGACAATCGAATGGGATGAGACAGACAGCCAGCCCATCTCTAAAATCCCACAATACACGTGTCCATCCATCTTCCCTCCATAAATGGTGACACGTCGTTTCTGATCTCTATCCGCCTGTCCCATTTTCCACCAATCACAGCCCGATTTAGTCAATTCTACTTGTTAAGGAATGAAAATACAAAAATGTAAAGTAAATATGGTATAATAACAAATACGTCCTTTATTTCTGTTAAAACTACAAACAAAGAGTTTTATCTCTCCCTCAGGGAGAAAATCTTCTATACAACAGTGGTACCACATCATCCATGCAACAAGCCAATCATCTACTGCCACGCGTGTTAAAAAGTAAAAAACAACTAAAAAATAGGTAAAGAAACTCTACATGTCAGTGGATGATTGGCTTGTAATACCACATCCCTCATACCACTGTTGCATCAAAGAATCTCTCCTCCCTCGTGTTTAAAAAGTTAATTGAAATATTAGTTACTTAGTAGGTATTACAAACGTCAGGGACGCAAATGTTATTAATATAATTGCATATTAAACAAGTGCAATTTTGTTTTTAAAAAATAATTGTTTTCTTCTTCCTCTGCCGATCCATTTATTGAGTGTCTGGTTTTTGAATCTCTTTCATTTCTTTCCTTTATCTAAACCGTTTTTTACCATTTTGCCCTTCACTTCCTCGTTATAGGTTCTTATTTGACTCAACTCTTTATCATTTCTTCTGATGTAATTCGCTTTATACCAAATTCTCACTCAAGTCTAGTCAAATTTTTTTGAAATGTACGGTACCGGTTTGCAGTTGACGCGCGGTCGCGGCGAGGATCGGTGTTACAATCTGGCTAAAGCGCGGACAAGACAACATTATTTGCAGAGAGCTAAGAGCGACGTCACACCGAGCCAATCGCCTGAAAAACAATCGCATTCGGCGGTTATAGAGCCGGAGAACCGGAGTGGTTCTGATGATCCTCCCAAACCGGTGGCCGAGCCGGCTTTTGAACCGGATGTTCCACAGTTGAGTAATTTGGACCGGTTTTTGGAGTCGATCACGCCGTCGGTGCCGGCGCAATATCTGTCCAAGGTTTGATATCGATTTTTTGTTTTGTTTTAGATGTATTTATTGCTTGATTAATAAGAAATTGAAATAATTAATTGAAATTACTTTTTATTTCGTAATCAAAACACGTTCTTTTAATTTTTGAGTTCGTTATATATCTTTATCTTTATCTTTATCTTTCTTTATGTATATAAAATAAGCTCTCCCCCTTATTTGGTGGAGATTCAATGCATGGAGAACGATTTAGATAAAATTTATTAAATTGTTTATCATTAATTTAGCTTTGATATTGCAAAGTTATTTGTTATTGGTTTGTGTTCATTAGATACTTCAATTGTAATTAGCGAAATTGATGATTTTCATATGTTATTAATTTATTATAGGAATAACAATTCTTAAGTCAATATTTTAGTATAATTCATTTATATATGAACACAATGCTTGAAGAAGCTGTCCAATATGTTAAGTTGCTCTAAAAATCAAACACATGCCAACAACAAGTTATTTCTTTTTATTGCCAAATTCGGCCTCAGATTTGCAATGCATGAGTTGGGCATTTCATCTAGAAAGTATTTCAAGAAATGTGTTAGAGTGCATGGGGAGGTTAGAATTACTATTAAGTGAAGCTTGAAGAAGCAGTCCAATACGTTAAGTTGCTCCAAGAATCAAACACATGCCAACAACAAGTTATTTCTTTTTATTGCTAAATTCGGCCTTAGATTTGCAATGCATGAGTTTGGATATTTCATCTAGAAAGCATTTCAAGAATCGTGCTAGAGTGCATGGGGAGTTTAGAATTACTATTAAGTAAAAAAATACAAGCATGCATCAAGCGGAGAAATAATTTATAAAATTAACACTCACATATATATATTAACACACACATATGAAGTAATTTATAAAATTAACACACACAGGATCCCGACCAGTTTCATTCATTTATAGCTTGTTATGATAAATGAAGTAACTTTCTGTTATAATGAGTAAAATTTCCCTGTCTTTTTGTAAAAATACATTTTAAATGTTCTTTTAGTTTGCTATCATATTTAGAATTTGGTCGGGTATGTTTTTAAACTGATTTTATGTTTTGTTTTAGATAAGATGAGAAAATGAAGTAATTAATCAAATTTACTTTTGTTTTGTATTGAAGTATATCTTTTAATTTGTTGGTTAAATAATAAATGTTGGGCAGACGACAATGAGGAGCCGGAGGACATATGATGTGGAGGATAAGCCATATTTTGTTCTTGGAGATTTGTGGGAGTCGTTTAAGGAATGGAGTGCTTATGGTGCAGGAGTTCCTCTGATTCTAAATGACGTTGATTGTGTTGTCCAGTATTATGTTCCATATTTGTCCGGTATTCAAATATATGGCGATTTTTGTAACTTATCTCTGAAATCAAGGTAAAAACTATGTCAATGGCATCAAATTCTGTTGGGTTTATATTCCATTAGTTGGTCAATCCGATTATCTGAGTTTATTTGGGGGTAACACGTCGCATAACATAATTTGCATAGCATTCTATTATCATTGGTCATTAGATACTTGCTTTTGGCAAGATAGTTGCTTTTGGTAATGAGAATGTGCCATATTTGTTTTGTTATTTACTACTTAATGAGGTGCCATGACATGTCGGTTCAAATAATAGTTTTTGGGGCCATTGTGTTTGCAATATGAAAACTTGTTATGGATGGCAATGAATTGGATCTTCTATTGCGAGGGCTTGTGGGTGCTTTTTGTTGCATTGGTCTGTGTAAATATAGATGCCACTGTAGATTTTGGAATATAAACACTATTAAACTATCCTAACTGCTATTATGTGGATCAATCAGTCACTTTGTCTTCAACCCTTTGAGGATTATAATCTTGTGACAGTGAGAGATCACCTTGACAAGGAACAACTGCAATGTGGAGGAAAATTTAGTAGTTGGTTGGGTAGATAATTGTGAATATGGCAAGTACTCTGTTCTTAGTCGATTAATCTACGAGTGCTTATGATTGATTTCTTGATATTGATATTGCCTTCAGAGAATGATATAACATATTGTCTAAAATTCTCTTAAATCTGAATTAGATGAGAATGGATCCATTATTAGCTTTTACCAGCCGAAATATGGAGCATAAGACTTGATTCGAGTCAAGGAATTTCCTTAACAGAGATGGGTAGAAGATTTGATGCTGGAGGGTTGGCTGAATTGCAAATAAGCTATTGTCTAAATCTTAAGGAGGCTTGTTTAAATATGTTATAAGAGGTTGGTCCCAGGCTCCCAGCTAAGGTGGACCTCTATCTGTCTTGTCCACACTATAATCTTAGTCAACTCTTTAGTGGTTAATATTTCTCAGATTCTTTTGCTTATTCAATTTTATCCTGCTTTTTTTGTTGGAGGTAGTTCATTGTTATACAGTTATCCAGAGGAAGATGCTTTCTTTTTTGTTTTGGCAAATAGTAATGAATGATTCCTCTGTGTGACAGGCGACCAGGAGAGGAAAGTGACAGTGATTTTAGAGACTCAAGTAGTGATGGTAGCAGTGATTGTGAACCTGATAGAGGGCTTAAATATTCTAGAGATGAGATTACTCTCAGAATGGATAGCTTTTCTTTGAGAGACCAGCAGACTGCTCTTCAAGAAGGCTTTTCCAGTGATGAAGGTGAATCTACAAACTCTAAAGGTTGCCTGCTATTCGAGTATCTTGAGCGGGACGTTCCTTATAGTCGGGAACCTTTAGCTGACAAGGCTAGTACTATTTTTCCTTTCTTTTTTTGCCCCTTTCATTTTTATTTTATTTTTTAAAAAAAGAAGAAGAAAAGAAATCTACACCAAGTCTGGATCTGTCTCCTCCCCACTTTTAGCACTTACCCCATTTTTTCTCTTTTCTGATCTTCTTTTTCCTTTGCCACAGATCTCGGATCTTGCCTTCGGGTTCCCTATGCTGAAGACACTAAGAAGTTGTGATCTACTGCCATCCAGCTGGATTTCTGTGGCCTGGTATTATCATTTACCATCGCATATGCCTCCATGGTATCTGTTATGCAATTAACTGTTCTTGTGGAAACTTTGTAGGTATCCAATTTACAGAATACCAACAGGACCAACACTAAAAGACCTGGATGCTTGCTTTTTGACATATCATTCTCTTCATACACCTGTGGGAGGTAAGTCAAATAGCCTTCACTGATTTTGCATATGTGAACTTTGTAATACCAAGAACTGCGCTGATGTTAGTAATGTCACTTGTCTTGTATTTCTGTGGTATTCTTCTTGTCAACGGTATAATAAACTTCCAAGTTATTACTAAAATTGACCAAAGTTCAGATTGGGTTTTGTTGTTATTTTTACTCAATTTATAGTTTGAATTCTGTAATGGTGTTTTTGGAGCTGAATTTCTTCTAAATGTTGAATGGGCATGTGCTAGTTCTCAGAGACCATGTTCTTGTCATTGTGTAGTGCCTATAAACATAATAGGGTTATGTTAGCACCCAATAAATTGTGTTATCTCATATGCTTTTGCTCGACTTATCTTATTTATCCTTTTGAATCTTTGAAGGTCCTCATGGTGCACCTTCTCCTGCAATGTCCTATCTCAGAGAGATAGATGGTGTTCCTAAGATGACCTTACCTGTTTTTGGTCTCGCTTCATACAAGTTCAAGGGATCTTTGTGGACTCCTACTGGGGGATGTGAGCGCCGGTTGGCAAACTCCCTCTTGCTGGCAGCTGATAATTGGCTGAGATTGCGGAAGGTCAATCACCCAGATTTCTTGTTTTTTTGCCGTAGGTGATGCTGGTATAGGAGTGTAACAGTAATGCTCCAACCACTCTGGAATAAAAAAAAATGCTCGGTTGTGGATGGAATACAATACCTGTCAGTTGAAGTTCTCTC
Organism: Zanthoxylum bungeanum; assembly: GCA_019454045.1. Taxonomy (NCBI): domain Eukaryota; kingdom Viridiplantae; phylum Streptophyta; class Magnoliopsida; order Sapindales; family Rutaceae; genus Zanthoxylum; species Zanthoxylum bungeanum. The sequence continues at coordinate 61,229 of SKCR01026336.1, forward strand.
AAGTCATGGAGTTTGGGGGTGATTCTGGGCCTCTGTTCATGTAAATCACAAGTAATTTATACGTAAAGAAGGGGGAAAAATAAGGGAAGAATTCACAAAACGGTAGAAATGCTCTGGAATGAAAGGGGAATAACTGCAATAAGAGACTTGAGTGAATGGTTTAGTGAAGATGCGGTTTAGGTTTGCTATCTGTGTTAGTAAGTTTCATTTTTTGTTCGTTTCTATATTTATGTCGAAAGTAATTATATGATAAAAGAAAACCAGGCTCTCTTTTTTTTCAGTCCTGAGTTTAGGATTTAATAATTTATATTTACATCTTTAAGCGGATTATTAATAGGGAGGTTGTGTAAGTGTTACGTTTGAGCTACTCCGGATTATCTATACACTAATAGTAATTCTCAAGGTTTGTTGTCTCCATGTGAAGAACAGTGTATCAAATATCAACAAAATGATTAGGTTAGTTGAAATGGCCCTTTTTTTTTTTTGATCTTAATTTTATTTGCCTAACCGCTAGTTATAACTTTTAAATTTTCAGTTTGATTTAAAATTTTTGTGTTTCTATGGTCTGTGTTGAAACCGCCAGTGCTTATGGATACTATTAGTATTGCCAAAAACTTGTATTCTAACAACATTAATAATTAAAAAAAATAAAAAGCACTCTAGAACTTTTTGCTGGGGTTATTTTATTGAAGAGGAAAGGGGCTAAAAGAAGAGTAAAAGACAACCAAATGAGCAGACCAGAAGAGAAGATGAACAGAGTCAGTGGCCAAGTTCTTCACTGACAACAAGATCATGAAGCTTCTTCTCCAATGCTTCAGAACATATTTGACCCATCATGTGGTAGAAAGACATGAGATCTGAAAGTTGTCCTACTGACATCATCCCAATTATATTCCTAGCAACTCTCTCCCTCTCCTCATTCATCTTTAGCCTTTCAATATACGACGAAGCATTCCTCACTGTTGCACCCATTTGCTTCAGCCTCTTCTCTTGCTGCAAACTCAATGCTGTATTTGCCTGCAAGCTCCATGTTGCAACACCTCAATCCCAAACGGTCCAATATGAATTTGGTATATAATTAAATGTATTTATCGTTTGATATAGAGTATTGATTGAAAATATAATTTAGCTTATAAGTATTTCATTAAGAGTATAAATTAGCTTTTAAGCTCGTCAAATTTTAAATCAAACCAAACGGTGCATATATGTCGTGGGCTAACCTCTAGGAACTCTGCTCCAACTTGCAATTCAGATTCTTGACCTGAAACCTTTCCAGCTCCTGAACTGTACATGTTTCTAGCAATTGAGAAACTTCTAACAATAACTTTTCTCTTCTTTTCCATTTCCTGGTTAAGCTTCACAGGTTTTGGGATGCTTGCGGAGCTGCTAAGTTTCTTCTCATAGGCAATCACAGCCTTCACAAATTCCTACACAATAACCAGGAAACATTTTTCTGACAGATAAGAGATCATGGCATTCTATAAAGGAGGACAAAAAGGGGAGTAAAACAACTGTTAGTACAATAACATTGTTACCTGATATGCAGATGGGCATCCAGGATAATCAAAATCATCCGAATCCTGGTTCCGCATTCTCTCTGGATGAAACTGAAGACCCATAATAAACTTACCCTCTTGGGGATTATAAGCATCAGGATCATAAAACCCTTCAATCAAACCATCAGGAGCAAAAGCCATTGGCACAAATCTTTGAGCCAATTTCTTTACACCTTGATGGTGATAACTATTCACCATGATTTCCATTTTATTCTCCTCCAAAGAATCTCTAAACCATTGATGCAAAGGGGTATCCTCTACAACCTTAACCAAGTGCCTGTGCCCGTCATAATTTTCATAGTTCATATGAACAACTCTTTGATCTAACGAACAATTTTTTGAAAGCTCTTTCTCTATATCTTGATAAAGTGTACCACCACAAGCAACATTAAGGACTTGTGACCCTCTACAAATTCCCAAGTAAGGTATGTTTCTTTCCAAGCAAAGCTTGGCAAGTCTTAATTCAATTGTGTCTTTTTCTTTATCAATAGCAGTGTCACTAGCATGCAGTTCTCTAATCTCTTCGAGTTCCTCTGGCGCAAAACCGGAGAGTTCAGCATCATATAAGGATGGATCTATATCTTCTCCTTCACAGAGAAGAACTCCATGGATGGGCTCAAAGCTATCTAGTAGCATGTGAACACCAGTGACTCTTGGGACTATCACAGGTACTGCCCCATAGCTTACAATGAGATCCAAGTGATATTCTCCTGCTTGACCATTCAACCAAAAACTCTCTATGTTATTAGAAACCATGAATCTTGCTACAAATTTGTCTTGAATATATGCTTCTTTATTACTTAACAAACTTAACACGTAGGTTTGGATTAACAAATCCAATTGAATTCAAAACATATATTACGAGTAACAAGCATCACAATAGATGCGTTCATGGTTAGGGTTAGGGATTTTCGATCATCAAAATGATTTTTTTTTTTCCTTTTTTTATAAAAAAAGGCGGCCTAGGCTCTTATCATTCAGGGGTTTGCAAGTAGAGAGACCCACGATGTCATAATGTAACAACCTTGATCACAGCTTTAAGGCTAACCCTTCGATCATCAAAATGATAAAGAAATAAGTTAACATATATCATAAGCTCGCATGTTCACACGTCATAAAGGAAAAAAACACAAATTTGAATGTTCTTGCGCCACACAATAAGAGGATCCATAATAAAAGAGCAAATGAAACAATGGCCAAAATACGTACATACATATGTGATGATGATGATGATAGAATATAAAAACAACAATAACAATAACACAAAATAGAGATAAGAGAAAAAGAAACTAACCCACAAAATCGACAAACTTGTTCTTGCGAACGGTACGCCGGGAGACGATGAGAACCCTAGGAAGGATCATTGACAGGTCTGAAGAAGCCATTGAAACAAAAACTTGAATATATATATATATATATATAGACACAAAGCTTCAAAAAGAGTGAGAGATCACAAAAGCTTTTAAAAGATGATTTAGGCCTTAATAATAAATGGCACTTTCTATATATAAACACTGAAATGATCTCTGGAGATTACAGTTTGATCTTCTTCTTCAATGTGGTGTTTTGGCTTTGGATTTTGTTTACCATTATATGAAGTGAAATTGATTTGAAAGATTAAAGTTTATTAATAGGGGGAAATTGGGAAGTCTGGTCGCCGCGTTTGTGCACATGTTATTATGGGATTTGTTTGTTAATTTGTTTTGTTATTATTTATTTTGTTAGCGTTATCGTAGGTCAAGTCAAAACTTGGTGATTAGACTCTGACGTGTTAGGGGATAATTATGATTTATTTATTTTATTAAAATAATTTGGTTTTCTATTTTTTTTTAGAACGTGTTTGTTTGTTATTAATCTTTCTAGTTATTTGATAAATTTTGGTAGGTGCATTTTCTTATTTTTTGGTATCTGAATTTCTGCAAGATCAACAACAATAACTGCATGGAGTAGGCTAGAATTCCTTGATACGATCATTTGAAAAGTCCCTCCGAAAATGACTTCTATATAATTTTCTCGCGAGTGATTCCAATCGACAGTCTCTCAACTCCAGGAATGGGAAAGACATGTTCTTCCTTATTAATTTGTATCCTAGAAGAGACTTCTCGACCCCATCCTCGACCTTTTTTAAACTAAAAAAGACGTGATGTAATCTAAGGTATGAGAATGGGCATTATCCAAGTGTAAAATAGAAATTTCAAAGTTTAAATAGGTTTATATTCAAGGTAAATCAAGAAAGAGGTTTTTGGTCAAATTCCATCAAAAAGTTTCAAGGGAATACCACTTTGGAAATGATGGCGGGATTTGCACAATATTCGTATTTTGGCCATAATTGTCTCATTTGATTTCCGATTTTGGTGATTTAAGTTGTATTGTAAGAAGATTAAAAGATCTACAACTTTTTAGTTTATGTCAATGACAAATTCGGAATTTTTCCTAGTAAAAAATGAAATCGTATACAGTTTTCAGTTATATATTTTTAATTCTATATTATGTTTAAGTGATAGGTTGGACTCTAATGTTATTTTAATAGCACATACATGAAATTTTGAGTCTTATTTAACTTAAGATTTAGTTTTATTAGTTTAATTAGTTTTCTTTATTTAAGTTAACTTAGGATTTTACATGGGCCTATTTAAATGTGCATTTAGCTTGTAATTTACCATAGAATTCTGAATAAAGAATAGTCATGGACTTTTAACACACTGAGGGAGTGGATTCTCTCTTTGTTCTTTATTGAACCGTTATCAAGACCTATCAAAGAACCATCGATTCTTTATGGCGTCTTTAAAATTCGCTAGGAAGATTGCTTCAGGAATATAGAAGGATTGCTATCGGCAGTTCTATATAGGCTCGACTTGATCTTAGAGATGTTTTATTTCTTAACAAAATGGGTTCAAGGTTCTAATAAGAAATAAAGAAGAGTTTTACAATAACATGTTTATTGGGGGTCTAATTTGATATTGGAATAATTTTGTTTTTAAAAAATTGTGATTCACAATTCTTGGAGTTCGCTTAATCACATGTGGTTGCCTAGGAATTCAATCTTACAGTACTTTTCGTCGAGACCAGTTTAGGAGCTAGGGTAATATCCCTTATTACAGTAGTTCCACACAAATGAATTGGAATGACGAACAACTATGATATCGAAAGCTGGTGATTTGAGTTATTCTTCCTAACATCTAGGAAAAGAAGGTTTTGGACTAGAGAAAGGACCGGAGTCACATCAAGCCAAACAGATTTCCTTAGCTGTAAATTATTTTTCTGCTTTATTTTGATTCGATAATACAAGATTTTTTTTGTAATGAATGCTATAAAAAAAATTCGTTTTGTTCTTTCCGGTTAGAGTTTTCTTATCATTTCCATGAAATTTAAAAATAAGTAATTTGATAAGTATGATCTATGATTTTGATCTATATGCTTTAAAAAGAAAAAAAATCCGGAAAGAACCAAATCTCTAGGTTTGGTATAGGTCATTTTTATACATGACAAAAAAGCCCGGGCCCGGCCCAAGGTGAAAAAAGCTCGGGATGGGCTTAACCCAAAAAGCCCGGGTCCGGTCCGGTCCGGCCCGGGCTTAAAATAAATAAATAATTTTTTTATTTATAAAATATATATATTTATATAATAATTTTTTTATATTTATAATTTTTTATAATAAAAAAATCGGGCCCGAGCTTTAAATAAATATTTTTATTTATAAAATATATATTTATATAATAATTTTTTTATTTATACTTTTTTATAATAAAAAAATCGGGCCCGGGCCAAGTCCGACCGGGTCGGCCCGATGTTGTGATATTTTATATCGTATCGCAAGTACACAGTGTCAAGTTTTAGTATAAATGAGTTTACAGTGTCAAACCCACAGGGATTGCGTTAACTCGCACTAAATACTACAATTGATAATCCTAACTTTATTTAGATAACAAATAATAAAGATTTTAATAAATAAATATAAAAATAGTTATATAGGAGGAACTAATATGATAGAGATTCTAGAGTCTGATTTCACCTAGCTATCTCATATATATTTGTTATGCTAATTAATCGTTATTCAGTTATATTGTTTATAAGTCAAAACTCCGAAAATATCCACCCATTCTCTCGAGCATCAATGAAAATATCATCAACTACAGATTTCGATATCTCTATAAAAATCTAGTAGTTAACAACTCATTATGCTTTGTGATTCTATATTAACGACTTCAAAGGAATTTATATATTCTCTCGAACTCTATAAAACTCCTAGGTTATATTCTCTAGATCTATTCAAAATCCACTCTATCGAGTGATAGATTTTAAACATATATCATCATATTTGTGGCCAGCAAACACAAGGCATTAAACTCAAGAGAATACAAATAAACTGAATAAAACGTCAACATTAGCAAACAATACAAAGGTTCATCATCCTCCTCTAGAATTAAGGAGTAGTTCATGACTAAAGATAAAACAATGATAAATAAGTCATTAATCTAATGGAAATCATTAGAGTTCTAAGAAGAAACAAGAAGATAAAACCCGAATTGAATTTCTTCATCTTCGGACGTCACCGCTTTCGTCTCCTCTTGTCGCTCTTCAATCCTCATCCTTGGATCTCTCTAAAATATGTATTTTGTATTTTTTGTTGTGTATTAGCATCCTCCCTGAGTCTTGGACGAACTAATTTATTTATAATAAAGTCTTGGAACCATTGAGCATGTAAAAACCCTAAAATTGATAAATTTGGTAGCTCCGGGGCATCGCGCTGCCCATCTCTCTGTTTTTTATATGGGACTGGTTCTGCCGAGGGCGCCGTTGGGAGCCGCGGCGCCAGTGCGCACAATTGTCTGGATCTCTTCAAGTAGATGCAAATCGATATATTATGAGTCTTGTAACTCTTTCTAGATCAAAAGTTATAGCCTTGTTAAACTCAGTGCACAGCTGATGCTGGTTTTGCCTGTTCTTGAGTCTGATGCTCCCAAAAGGTCCCGAAACAAGCGTATTTGGTCCATTCTTGATGTTCTAATGCTTCATACAAACAAGACATAAAATAAACTATAAATGACATTAAATGACTCGAAACATAACAAAATAATAGGCTAAGGATGTCGGAATAAATGGGTATAAACCATACTTATCAAACACCCCCAAACTTAAGATTTTGCTAGTCCCAAGCAAAAGGAAAAATAAAAACTAAATACAAATAAACAAATAAAACTAACTAAATTAACTAAGCCACTTTCGTAGAGATCACGATTGCATTTAGCGTATGCAACAAGCCTTTAAACCCCTAGGCGGCCATAGTGGACGAGTTATAGTCTCGTGAGGGCTTCCAGCGACGATACCCACAAACGTCATTCACACACAATCATGTAAAAAATATAAAATAAATAAAATAATCCTGATAGTTATGCATATTATTGTCCTCAAATAATGCTTATCAATGAAATCAGAGAACCTTCAAAGTATGCAATTGCGACTCAAATCTAAGTTCTTGAATAAATTATCTAAGCCAGACTCACAATGTGTGTGTGTACAGGTTCATTCAGCTCGACTCATAAGTAAGCTAACTCAATAATTTTGTCTAAAAAATTGAGATCCGATGGGTCAAACCAACGTAGATATCTCCAAATTTATTATGTATTTGCCTTTTTTTGCTCCGTATGGTATGCTTTTATTTATTTATTTATTTTTTTGCAATATACCTACCCTTTAAGGTAGCATTTCTCCTCATGGTGGCTCTAACACTTGCCCATGGGTAGCTTCACGTTTATCGGTTATAGGTGATTTTTTATACCATACATCATAATAATAGAATATTGAGATAGATATCTAAGAAAGTTTCAACTAGTCACTTTGCCAACTACATAGGTTTTTACTGCTAAAAACCTGTTATTAAGTGCTTACGAGTCTAACCTAGATCATCTACTCAAGACATCAGATAAAAATCAATTGAGATTTATCGTTTCTAAAATTTCATCAAAAGCAATCAAAATTCATTATTAGATTTATGCTTTACTATCAAAGACATAAAAACAAAAATAGTTAATTTTTTTTAGAATAAATAAATAAATAGCAGGAATATATGCACACACCCCCAAACTTAAAACTTGTATTGTCCTCAATGTAAAATAAATATAAAAAACCAGATTAAAGAACAACATTACCGTGCATGGAGTTTATCAAGCTCCTGCTGGTCAGAATTTGGTTGCGTGGGCTTTGTGTGTCTCGTGTTACCTGCATAAATAATATGCAAAATGAATAAATAAACAATAGCACATAATAAAAATAAAAATTAAAAAATAAAGAAAATAATAATAAAATAAATGCAAGGGTTGCCTCTGTTGGGGTTGGTGTTCAGAGCGCCAATTTCCGTTTGTATTTTCTTGAAAATACTTATGTAAAACGTTTATTATGAATAATACAAGCATTTTCTGTAATATAATATATCTTTTAATATGGTAAAGACGTAATAGACCTTAAGATGATTAGTCATGATACTGTTTCAAAAGCGTCGCAACTGATATTGAGTTGTATAATGATGTTGTCATTCCCAGACAGTTTCTGGTCAAGGTTTACACTACTTGGTCAGTAAAGTAAATGCATTGAGACCGGTACATGTCGTATACATGAATATATGATTCCAATGGTTTCTTAATGAACCATAAGTCTTGGAGACTAGTATAGACGTGTAGTTGTTTATAGCGGATAAACACTGAACAACTCACCGAAGATTCTTAATGGATGGTACACCAACGTCAATAAGAATCTTCACGGGTTGAGTATCATTTGTGATTCTTAGACTTGAGATACCACTGTGGGCACATGAGACATCTTCCACACTTAGATTGCAGTAAGTCACCGATCTATTTAGATCAGAGCTCCGCCTGTTTTCGTTGGATGTGGATAGATCCTCAGGGTGTCATGTGTGTGTCGAGATAGGATCCGTCAGTTCTGTGTACAGAGCATAGGTAGTCCATATATGATTAGCAATCAGATAAAAACCATGGGCCCGTGGTACACTTTAGAAGTCAGTTCTGAGTGTTCTCATTTTGAGATTGCTAATAGAGACGTCGACAGGATTGTCCTATAGAGATTTGACGTTGACATCTATATCTCTGGGATATATCCGAATACCTATGACAGAGAAATTATACATTTGTAATGACCTCGACTTGTATGATTCAATGTGTTTATCAGTGTTCATCATAATTCACGAGTGGGTGACTTATGGACACAAAATTGGATTTTGTGATGGATATACCTGAATTTAGAGAGTCTCACTAATGAAATATTCTCGTAGAGTACTGGGGCAACTTTATGAATAATGTTGATTATTTGTAAATCGTTTAAAGGTTAAATGAAAGATACATGCTTTTGATACTAATCGACTTTTCCTAATTAATGTGTATTTGTATTTAATATTTGATATTATTAAATACAGATTAATTAATTGTCAAATTGTGATATTTTACATATATCATTAGTATATGTATTTGTAATAATTAATGTAAATATTATACGTTCATTTAGATATTTATATTTAATTAATTATTTGATTGGTAAATAATTAAAGTAATTACAAATATAAAATATCTAATTTGATATTTGGATTAGGAAATATCTAAAGGAATCATTTGTTGACTTTTTCATTAAATGATAGTAAAAGAAATGGATATTTTTTCTTTAATTTGATTAAACAAAGTGAAATATCTTTTTTCTTTTATTTTTTCCCTCTTATTCGGCCAACTTAAAAATGTCTAAGGGTTAGATATTTTTTTCATTAAGAAAAATCTTATCCAAAACTCCATTAAATGAAAACAAAGAAACTTGAGAGAAAGAAGAGAAAAGCAAAGACAAAAATCAAAGAAAGCTTGGAATTTAGTAAGTATTTCCAACTTACCATTAGAGAGAAAATTATTCCTCTTATTGTTGGCTATATCTTGTGATGTTCTTAAGTTTTTCTATTCTTTATTTTTTGTGTTTTTGATGGATGGAAGTTTGAGGATATGATTTAGCATGTATAAAGATCATAGAATGCTTTTAAGGAGTTAATTAGCATTCTTTTAGTGATTTGATAAACTAGTTGTCATTCTAGAGTTGTTGAGCCACTCCTAAATGACCTAGAATTGTTCTATAATTATTTCATTGTGTTGAGACTTGATTGGTGTGGTAGAAACTTGATTGAAGTGTTGGATTTAATTAATTTGGTCTAATTTGTCCAATTTGATGAAATTGAGAAATTAGGGTTTATAATCATCTCCAAATTTGGGGATTTTCATATATGTAGTGTATTATGATGTGTATATAATACATATAAATTTTTGGGTTGATTGGATTTGATCTTGATATGTTTTGAATATTAAAAGTGCAAAATGCACAATTTTGCCCAATAAGGGCCTCACGACAATTACACAATTTTGGGGTTTTTTTGTTGCAATTTGTATTTTGATATGTAGGACATGTTAAAATCATCTTAGAACTGATTTAGAATCACTAAAATTGTATTTGACAATTTTAGGACTAAAATGAACAAAATGCAATATTTTGGGGTAATTCGGTAATTACTAAGAAATTTGATCTCGTGTAATTTTTCAGAATTTTATAATTGGATAATTAAATAAATAAGTTTATTTAATTGATCTAAGAAAAATTTTGAAATCGGAAAATTTTGATTTTCCACTATTCTGCTGCGTTATCGGATTTTCGCTATAAAATCCTTTCAAAATGGTATCAGAACGAGTCTGATTCTGACCACCCTAATATGATTATGCCTTTTAAATTCAATTTTTAGTTTATTATTTACATGTTACATGCATTAGTTTATTTAATTTGATTAAATAAATTAAAAATGAATCTTTTGCGGAAAATCCCTATTTAATAAGGTTTAATGTTAATTATGTATTTGATGCATATTACATGGTCCGTCTTGTCAATACGGTTTATGATTTTTTTTTCGTGACTACATCCGAGACCCTGCCTCTTCTGTGAGGGTGTAGCCGATAAAAATTTATTCATACCGGATGTATATCAGATACTAGATAAATTCAAGCGAAAGTGCAATCCTGAACGTGCCCAAGCTGTCAGGGTTACACAAATAACTTGAGTTTATCATTGACGAGTTTAACCTTGGTACGTCTCCTTGTGAACATGCCCAAGCTGTCACAACGAGAAACGACCAGGACCAAAAACCCAGGAGTCACTATTGAGTGATTGACAAATGAGTTGTCTACCTGATGAATATACGTAGGCGAGACCGTGCCTCTGCTGTGAGCTGAAATATATTCATGGGATCCACATTTCACTATTTGTATTTAATTTAATTATTAAATCTTTGTTTGGGGATTACAATATTGTATGATTTAGTGGGAGAGACATTTTTAGATTAAAAATCCATGATCTAGTTAATATTTTTGATATTATATGAAACTGCTTTATAATCTGCTAACAGTTTCTCGTAATCTATATAATAGATTTGCGATGGCGGCACTATCTACTAATCAGTTTGCACATATGTTGGATGCGAACAAACTTAAAGGCGCTGAAAACTTCGCTGATTGGGACTTGAATTTGAGGATTGTCCTAGATTCCGATAAGTTGTGATATGTTCTTGAGGGTCTGTTGCCCCTTGCTGTGGCAGATGATGCTACACCGGAGGAACTCCAAGTTTTCCAAGCTTGGAAGGATGATGATTTAAAAGTTAAATCATACATCCTTAGTTCACTATCTCCGGGACAGTATTATGGCATGTCAGATGCATATATTATGATGACGTGATTACGAGAATCGTTTGAGAACCAAGAAATAGTTGTGTTTCATAAAGTCCCAATGGAACTGTTCCATACGCTATTGGATGAGGGGCAAGATGTGAGCTCGCATGTTCTTTATATGATTGATTTGATCGATAAACTGAGGCAACATAATCTCCCTCTGAATGATATTCTCGATATGAGTGTCATTCTTGGTTCACTCCCAGCTTCATATCGCCAATTCGTGATGTACTTCAACATGAATGAGATTATCTATACCTACCATGAGTTACATAGAATGCTGCTCACGGCGGAAGATGACCTCAAGAAGGGAGTACTGAGTCGCCCTCCGAGACCTACTTCACTTTCTGCTTCTTCCCAGACTTGGTCAAAGGGAAAGAAGAAGAAATGGAAGAAAAAGAAGGGTTTCAGTCCTCAACCACAGGCAAAGATAGCAAATCCCAAGAGAGCTTCTGACGACAAGTGCCATTACTGCAGCAAAGTCTGGCACTGGAAAAGGAACTGTCCTCTACATTGCCCAACTGAGGAGGGAGAGAGCTTCTACATCAGGTATATTTATTTTTCCAGTTATTGATATATCTTTGGCTTGTAAAGCCTTTACATTCAGCTGGATTTTAGATTCTGCTTGTCCTATTCACATTTGCAATTCGTTGCAGGTGCTGGAGGAAAGTAGGAAACTGAAGCCTGGAGAGATGTAGTTACGATTTGGGAGTGGAGACTCTCTGGATGCAGTTGCAGTGGGAGTATGCTAGATCCATTTGCTAAAAGGGACACTTTTGTTATATGACTGTTATTTTATACCAGGATGTCTAGCTAATATTATATCTCTTTTTGTATTAGATACAGAAGGTTATCATATTAATATTAAGAACTGTTCTTTGTATTTATATGATAAATGTAATATTCAGATCATTTGTTGTCCAAACCAGCATGGTCATTACACATTGCAAACTTCTAAAGATATTTTAAATACTATAGTTAATAAACGTAGTTTACCTGTTATTAATATTACTGAACTTTGACATATGCGGCTAGGTCATATAGGTGCTAAATGCCTTACCCAGTTGGTTAGGAATCGTTTGATACCAGATCTCACCATTGAATCATATCCAACTTGTGAATCATGTATTCAAGGTAGGATGACCAAAGCCTCATTTTCAGGTGTTAGACACCGTGCCACTAACTTATTGGAACTCGTACATTCTTATGTATGTGGTCCACTAAGTCAGACTACTTACAGTGGTTATTCGTACTTCGTTACCTTTACCGATGATCTGTCATGGTTCGGTTATGTCTATTTGATGCGACATAAATCGAAAACCTTTGAAAAGTTCAAAGAGTTCCAAAATGAAGTAGAAAAACAAACTGGTCAATATATTAAATGCCTTCGATCCGATCGAGACGGTGAATATATGAGTAGTAAGTCCATGAATTATATGAAGGAGAATGAGATTCTCGCTCAATATACTCCTCCAGGTACTCCACAGCACAATGAAGTGTCTGAGAGGAGAAATCGGACTTTATTGGATATGGTCCGATCAATATTGAGTTTCACAGATTTTCCCTATTACTCATGGGGCTACTCTCTTTTAACAGGTGCACATCTTTTGAATAAGATTCATTCAAAATTTGTTCCTACGACTCCGTATGAGATATGGACCGGTAGAAGACCAAATCTTAGTTACATTAAGGTTTGGGGTTGTCCTGCCTATGTCAGGGTGACTCAGCAAGATAAGCTTTCGCCTCGAGGGTAAAATTTTAGGTCTGTTGGATATCCTTCAGAAACGAGGGGATATCTGTTCTATGATACCGAGCATCGAAATGTGTTCATAGCTCTCTTTATAAAATTTCTAGAAGTAGAATTTTTGTCAGAAGGTGGTAATCATATACAGGTTGAACTTGATGAAGTCCAACCTGAAAACAACGAACCAACGGAGGAACCTAAAGTTCAAGTAGATGAAGGACCTTCAACACACACAATCCGTAGGTCACAAAGGGTATCTAGGCCTTCTGAACGATTGTATTTGATACAAGAAAAGAGTCTAGATGTTCTCTTAGTAGAAGAGGCTGATCCTTTCACCTATAGAGAATCGATGTTGGACATCGACTCCGTGAAATGGAAAAGTGCCATGAAATCCAAGTTAGACTCAATGCATGAGAATCAAGTTGGAGACTTGGTTTCGCTTCCTGAAGGAATTGTTCCTATCGGTTGTAAATGGGTTTACAAAAGAAAGCGCAGGCCTGACGGTAAGGTTGAAACTTACAAGGCCCGACTGGTAGCAAAAGGTTACACGCAGCGACCTGGCGTCGACTACGATGAAACTTTTTCACCAGTAGCCATGCTTAAATCTATTAGGATTTTGCTTTCTTTAGCTGCGTATCATGACTACGAGATTTGGCAAACGATGTCAAAATGGCTTTTCTAAATGGATTTCTTGATGAAGAAATCTATATGGAACAACCAAAAGGTTTGGTGTCCAGTGAAAACTCGGGTATGGTATGTAAGCTTAAGAAGTCAATTTATAGACTTAAACAAGCTTCAGGAAGTTGGAATCTTCGATTCGACGAGATTATTAGATCGTCTGGTTTTCTCAAGAATTCGGAAGAATCCTGTGTGTATCAGAAGGCCAGTGGGAGCATGGTCGTATTTTTAGTCCTCTATGTTGATGACATCCTAATCATTGGGAATGATATAGGAATGTTATAAAGCGTCAAAGCATATATCTGTAAGAATTTCTCCATGAAGGACCTGGGAGAAGCTTTCTATATTTTAGGGATAAAACTCTATAGAGATAGACAAAGGAAGCTGATTGGGTTATCCCAATCATAGATAAGATCTTGGAACGGTATAATCTTGGTAACTGTAAGACAGAAAACATACGTTTAGACATGGGATTCATCTTTCTAAAAGGATGAGTCCACAAACATAAGATGAGAAGGTTATAATGTCTAACCAACCTTATGCTTCGTGTTTGGGTAGCATAATGTATGCCATGTTATGTACTAGACCTGATATCAGTTTCGCTGTTAGTGTAACTAGTAGGTATCAGTCCAATCCAAGAAATGACCATTGGATGGCTATTAAACATATCCTGAAATATCTTAAAGGTACTAAGAATAAGTTGATAATTTATGGAGGAAGTGAACTGCAAGTTAACGGATATATGGATTCCGATTTCCAATCGAATCCCGATTATAGAAAGTATACATCTGGATTCGTCTTTACCCTTAACGGAGGTGCAGTTTGCTAGAAGAGTTCCAAATAGGGGTCAATAGCAGATTCCACCACAGAGGCGGAATACATTGCAGCTTTTGAAGCTGCAAAAGAAGCTGTATAGATTAGGAACTTTATCACAGAATTATGAGTTGTCCCAAGAATCGAGAATGCGATTCCGTTAAATTGTGATAATACTAGAGCCATTGCGTAAGCAAAGGAACCGAGGGCGCATCAGAAGTCGAAGCATGTGGAACGCAAGTACCACATCATTCGAGAGATTGTGTCGCGAGGGCATATTGTCGTGTGCAAGGTACCAAGTGAAGATAATGTAGCAGACCCGGTGACGAATGCCATACCTCCGAAGTTGTTTGATAAACACGTGGAGTCGATGGGTATTAGATAAAATCGATAGTGGCACTAGAGCAAGTGAGAATTTTTATTGGGGTTGGTGCTCAGAGCGCCAATTCCCGTTTGTATTTCTTTGAAAATACTTATGTAAAACATTTTATTATGAATAATACAAGCAGTTTTTGTAATATAATATATCTTTTAATATGGTAAAGACGTAATAGACCTTAGGATGATTAGTCATGATACTGTTGCAAAAGTGTCGCAACTGACATTGAGTTGTATCATGACGTTATCATTCTCAGACAGTTCCTGGTCAAGGTTTACACTACTTGGCCAGTAAAGTAAACCCGTTGAGACTGGTACATGTCGTATACAGGAATATATGATTCCAATGGTTTCTCAATGAACCATAAGTCTTGGAGACTAGTATAGACGTATAGGTGTTTATAGAGGATAAACACTGAACGACTCACCGAAGATTCTTAATGAATGATACACCAACATCAATAAGAATCTTCACGGATTGAGTAGCATTTATGATTCTTAGACTTGAGATACCACTATGGGTATATGATACATCTTCCACACTTAGATGACAGTCACGTCACAGAATCTATTTATATCAGACCTCCGCTTGTTCGTTGGGTGTGGATAGATCCTCAGGATGTCTTGTGTGTGTCGAGATAGGATCCGTTCGTTCTGTGTACATATCATAGGTAGTCCATATATGATTAGCAATTAGATAAAAACCAAGGGCCCGTGGTACACTTTAGAAGTCAGATTTAGGGCCCGTGGTACACTTTAGAAGTCAGATCTGAGTGTTCTCTTTTTGAGATTGCTAATAGAGATGTCGATGAGATTGTCCCTATAGAGATTTGACGTTTACATCTATATCTCTGGGATATATTCGGATACCTGTGATGGAGGAATTATAAATTTGTAATGACCTTGACTTGTATGATTCAGTGTGTTTATCCACATTCGTCATAATTCACGAGTGGGTGACTTATGGATAAAAAAATTAGATTTTGTGACGGATATATCTGAATATAGAGAGTCTCACTATTGGAATATACTCGTAGAGTACTGGGGCAACTTTTATGAATACTGTTGATTATTTGTAAATTGTCTAAAGGTTAAACGAAAGATACATACTTTTAAGGCCGAACCGACATTTCCTAATTAATATGTATTTGTATTTAATATTTGATATTATTAACTACACATTAATTAATTGTCAAATTATGATATTTGACATATATCATTATTATATGCATTTGTAATATTTAATGTAAATATATACATATATTTAGATATTTATTTTAATTAATTAATTAATTATTTAATTATTAAATAATTAAAATAATTACAAATATAAAATATCTAATTTGATATTTGGATTAGGAAATATCTAAAGGAATCATTTGTTGTCTTTTTCTTTAAATGATAAAGTAAAAGAAATAGATTTTTTTTTCTTTATTTGATTAAACAAAGTGAAATATATTTTTTTTCTTTTATTTTGTCCCTCTTATTCGGCCAACTTAAAAATGTCTAAGGGTTAGATATTTTTTCATTAAGAAAAATCTTATCCAAAACTCCATTAAAAGAAAACAAAGAAACTTGAGAGAAATAAGAGAAAATCAAAGACAAAAATCAAAGAAAGCTTGGAATTTAGTAAGTATTTCCAACTTACCATTAGAGAGAAAATTATTCCTCTTGTTGTTGGCTATATCTTGTGATTTCTTAAGTTTTTCTATTCTTTAATCTTTGTGTTTTTGATGGATGGAGTTTGAGGATAGGATTTAGCATGTATAAAGATCATAGAATGCTTTTAAGGAGTTAATTAGCATTCTTTTAGTTATTTGATAAACTAGTTGTCATTCTAGAGTTGTTGAGCCACTCCTAAATGACCTAGAATTGTTCTATAATTATTTCATTGTGTTGAGACTTGATTGGTGTGGTAGAAACTTGATTGAAGTGTTGGATTTAATTAATTTGGTCTAATTTGTCCATTTGATGAAATTGAGAAATTAGGGTTTATAACCATCTCCAAATTTGGGGATTTTCATATATGTAGTGTATTATGATGTGTATATAATATATATAAATTTTTGGGTTGATTGGATTTGATCTTGATATGTTTTGAATATTAAAAGTGCAAAATGCACAATTTTGCCCAATAAGGGCCTCACGACAATTACACAATTTTAGGGTTTTTTTGTTGCAATTTGTATTTTGATATGTAGGACATGTTAAAATCATCTTAGAACTGATTTAGAATCACTAAAATTGTATTTGACAATTTTAGGACTAAAATGAACAAAATGCAATATTTTGGGGTAATTCGGTAATTACTAAGAAATTTGATCTTGTGTAATTTTTCAGAATTTGATAATTGGATAATTAAATAAATAATTTTATTTAATTGATCCAAGAAAAATTTTGAAATCGGAAAATTTTGATTTTCCACTATTCCGCTGTGTTATCGGATTTTCGCTATAAAACTCATTCAGCTTCCCCGCTAGCGCTAAGTTTAACATCTTCAGCCAGACGCAACCACTCAATTGGTGGTTATGGTAGCTTCTTATTTTGTATCCACTGGCTGTTTTGACATGAAAATGATAGGTTGACGGCTGTGGTAATTTATCCAAATATCTCTTACTGCTGCTTGGCCATGGAAGAAGTAATCTACCCAATATGTGTCTCTAAGGACTTCATTGTGGCCCCGATATTTTCCATGTGTGTCTCAATATTGTTCAACCTTGCTTCATTCTTGTCAAACCTCGGTGAAGTATTAGCAACAAACATGCTCATGAAATCCAAAAAAGATTTCTGCTCAGCTCTTTGATAGTCAAAACCAGATGAAGGTTGCAAGGTATTCTCTGTGTTAGCATATGACAGGTTGAATGATAATGGTTTGTAGCATCCAGATTTTCGGGATTATTCTAGAAGATTTCCGGACTGAAGTTATAGTCTCGGAACATGATGATAATAAAGAATAAGAGTTCAAGCAATGAAATATGGATCAGAATAATATGGAATGAAGATTTGTCGCGTGTAAGACATATCGTCTCAAAAGAATTAGTTACGTGATTTTATTATAGCGTAAAGTTTACAGTTTTGGTCATGGAAATAGAAAATGAACTCGATCAAGTTGGTTTTGAACCATCGAACTCGTTTTTCCGAGACGAATAATTTTTGTGTTGAACACAATTCAAGAATCGCATCAGAAGGGCTTCAAAATTGATGATTTCTAAGAATACCCTTATAAGTGGGGGCATTTTGGTAATTTAGAATGGATGTTATTTTGTGTTGTTGTTGTTGTTATTATTATTATTATTATTATTATTATTATTATTATTATTATTATTATTATTATATTATTATTATTGTAACAAAAAAAAAAATAGCTGAGAGGAGGAGCATGAGAGAGAGAGAAAGAAGAAGGGCTGCACGATGGCCAACCGACCACTGCCGACCGGTGCACGGGACGGTCCAGAAAATGCCGGAAACGGCGGAGAAGAAGAGAGAGACACGCGAGCATGGGTTTCGTGATCTCGGCTCCTCGCTTCAATTCACGGCCTGAGCCACCTACCAATAGAAGCCCTCGACGAGTACTATGAGTATGCAGAGTCGATTTTACCGGACAGTAGCCGGTTGCATGCAAAACGATGAGAGAAGCTGCGCGTGTACTGTAGCACCCAGATGAATAGGAGCTCTGATCGGAATTCTGATGACACCCGTGCGTTCGTATGGCCGTTGGAAGTCTGAATATGCCATCGGAATTTCAGTACGACTCTCCGTTAATAATGTGTTATTTTAAAATTTATCGTTTTATATTTGGATGCTTCCGGTAGTTTCGTAGTGTAGCGAATCGGTATATAATGAATTGGATGTGTTATAATATGTTAAAACAATGAATGTGGTAGAATCCGAGGAGAAACAAAATAAATTATATCGATCCGGTAGAATTAGCAAGTTTCCGGTAAAACAGAATTTCTCGCGTAACTGAGCATAAATGACCATAATCATGAATATGATATAAATATGGTATTGTGAGGGTAATTAAGTCATTCTGGATAAGTTCGGAGGGTTCGAGACCCTTCCCTAGCATTTGCGGAAACTTTTCCGCAAAATTTACCACAGACGCGCAAAATGAGAATCTAAGTCATCTAGCTAGTTTAGAATAGTGTATAAGGGTATATTAGAGTAATGAAACTTGAACCGTAGGATCGAAGAGGGTTCGTGTATTCTAGGAAAGTCCGGAAGTTTATATAGATGAGTAGAAACTTCCGCAAATAGCGGTCCTGACCATGTGTTATTATTTGTTTTGACAGATCAGACCGGGATTACGAGTGTTCGTCTAGCCAAGTAAGTAATCCATGTGATGATTACTTGTGACGTGTTATGTTTGAGTTTAGAAAATAAAGCAATTCTATAAGCATACGTATAACCATAAAATGAGAGGTATGTATATGCAAGTAAGATACTAGAAAGTCCTAGATTAAGGTTAAAGAATGACAAAAGTATATGACATAAAATGAGAGGTATGTATATGCAAGTAAGATACTTGGGATTGGGGGTTGTAGAAACTACACCATAGGGAATGAGATTAATGTTATAAATGAATTAAATGTAGACATATTCGTGATAAAATATGCTATGTGTAAATGCGAGAATGATAGAAAGACTAGTAGGTATGTATATGTGTATGCATGAATATATGTATAAATATGCTTAAGAATATACATGAGCATATATTGAGTATAGATTGATGATAAACAAGCATATAATTATGCAGCGCAATCATGTATACAAGAATGTAATATAAACATGATTATGTATAGATGAGCCTTTGTATGTACATAAGAGCATGCATGTAGATGAAATAATTTCGATGTGTTACAAGTATGTTTGATAAGTATAAAGTATTGTAAGGAGATATTAATGCTTTAATGTTTTTGAAGTTTGAAATTTTTTTTACTATTTTGAAATGTTTTCGATAAACCAAAAGGAATTTAAAGAATCTCAGAAGTTTCCAAATATGTTTTAACAGTTTTGATTTTAACTAGGGTAAAAACTCAATCTCAGTGATTTATGGAATTGACGGATACGGTTGAGTTTTGTTTATACAGTTTTGAAATCTATATCATGATTTCTTATGTTTTCAAATATAGTTTTATGTTTCGTGGGGCATGAGGGAAAAACTCACCCCAATATGTAACTTATACAAGATGAAATTGACGGACAGAGACATGTGTACATATAGAGGACTAGGGGGACGACGATACGTAACGCCCCTAGATCCTAGTTTCTGAGACATAATGAAGGCATAAGATCGTGTACCTGATCTCCAGTTCAGAGCTTGGGCGGTAGCATAGATATGCACCCACAGTTCTAGTTGTGGCTTGGGGGACGGAGATACGTAATGCCCAAGACCACTAGTTCCAGGGCATGTATGGCATGCTTTGGGGGACGGTGATACGTAACGCTCTATGTCATGGATTTTCATATCTGGCTCTAGGGCATATGGGGGGACGGCGGTACGTAACGCCCCTATGCGTCAGTTTTCAGCAGATACCCTGATACAATTTTCAGAAATGATTTTTAGAAAATGAGTTTTCAGAAAAGACTTTCCAGATATAGATTTTAGATTGTTTTCATGTACAGATTTCAGTTCCCAGAGATGATTGTTAGATTTCAGTTTTCAGAGATGATTTCCAGATTTTCTGTTTTCTTTTTTTTTTAATTTTGAATTCAGTTTTGTGACAAGCATAAGTAGAAAAGAGTTTATATAGTTTAAGATAAATGTTGATGTTATTACGTGTGCATAGTTAAGAATTATGTTTTATTATTGATATGCATTAAGTATTCTGATTATGCTATTTGTGCATTATATGATTTTGCATGTGCAATGAAATGCATATAAGTATGTATATATTTAGTATCAGAAAAGATTTCAGATGCACTTGGTTATGGACAAGACTTTTGAAATTTGGGTAAGCAGAAGTGGTAAGTAACGGATATACGATACGCTGAAAGGTATTCATGTATGCACTAAAGTAGAAAGTATTTCCGAACATTTAGAGTTATTAAGATAACAAATTATGAATTCATATAAGAGTAATGGTAAGGAAAAGAATTGAAACTTGATATAAGATATATATTTTAGTATTGTGTGATTATTAAGTCAACAACAAAGAATGAAAGGAATAACATGTTGTCATAACTGGAATAGTAAGAACAAACTTAAGGTAAGTTCATAGAGGGGAAAAAGAAAAGATTCGTAATGCATATTAGTGTTTTGAATTACATATATTGATGAAAGTGAGATGTGAAAGATAATATAAAGTAATATATATGTGTGGTGATCATACGTATAGGAAAGTAAGAAATAAGTAATAGGAATTTTGTGTGTTTTGTAACCTGGAAATTAAAGATAGGAAATGAAGTGATATGTTTGTGATTGAATACTATGTAAGTTATGAGAATGGTTTACTTACTGAGTTTTATTACTCACACCCGCTACAGTTTTTAGTTTTGTAGGTCAGTAGAAGATATACTGAGCCATCAGGATTTCAGTGAAGACCTGAAGACAGTGGATCGCTCCAATTGCAGTCAAGAAAGTCTTTGAGTCATGGGTCAAGTTGTGGGTCCTCACGGCCCTTGTATTTGTATTTGCATTTATGTCTCATACGTAAGAGTTATGTAATAGTATAGTTTTATTTTGAGTTCCGGCCGGAGGCCAAGTATTTATATTTTATTCTTTGAGTTCGGGCTGTAGGCCTAGATGATGATTATATATATTGAGTTTGCATAAGCAGGTTGTCTCAGGGTGCTGGCTATAAGCCAGGTTGCATGATGTTCTACATACATCATGTCGAATTTTCATTAGAATCAGAGGCTTATGAAGATGGGTTTTCCTGTTTCCTGCCGGTAACATTCTGGCTAGGCGGGATGTTACATGGTTAGGCACATGATTGCCTCTATAGTTGTTGAAGTTTCGATTGTTCACAAATTAGACTTGCTCGACGTTTGGGTTTCCTTCCAATAACAGCATATTTGCAGTCACCGCTAATTCAATGGATGCTTGTGCTCGTGGATTTTTTAGGGCTGCTATTTGAGTAGTTAAGGTGGAAATCTGAGCTGTAAGTGCCACAAGAGGATCCACTTCATAAATTCCAGCCACTTTGGTCACCGTAGTGCGTTCACTTGGCCATTGAAAATGGTTAATGGCAGTTTCTTCTAAAAAATTATACCTCCTCGGTTGATTTCTTGAATAGATCTCCCCCAGCTGCTGCATCAACCACAGTCCTATTCAAACCATTCAGCACATTATAGAACAATTGAATTTAGACCCATTCTACATAATCATGTTGTGTGCATCTTCGTAGTAGATCCTTAAATCGCTCTCATGCTTCATACAAAGTCTCAGTCTCCAGCTGCTTAAATATACTGATTTCTGCTCTCAGTTGAGCTGATTTAGCTGGTGGAAAGAACCTCTCAAGAAATTTCGTGGCTATATCATGCCATGTCATGATACTCCCCGCCTGTATCGATTGAAGCCAATACCACGCTTTATCCCGTAAAGAGAATGAGAATAAGCATAGCCTGATAGCCTCTTTACTCATGCAATTCATCTTTATAGTATCTGCAATCTCCAGGAACATCCTTAAATGCAAGTTGGGATCCTCTACAGCTGAACCCCCACACTGATTCCTTTGTACCATGTTGATCAATGCAGGTTTTAGCTCAAAATTATTGGCGTTGATTGGTTGATGGGTAATCCCAGAATAGGTATCATCAATGATAGGTTTGAAGTGATCTTTGATTGCCACCTGATGTGGGTTGATCTCTCTGTTTTCAGCTGTCATTGCTTCTTGTTCAATTTTTCTTTTTTTTTAGTCTCATTGCAGTTCTTTCTATTTTAGGATCAAACAGGAGTGAGTCGAGACTTGTGGGTTTCGCATTCACTGAAGCACCGAAAAAAATAAAAAAATAAAAAATAAATAATAAATAATAAATATAAACTAAAAATAAAAGATAAAAATCTAAATTAAATCTAAGATTACTTGGTAGTAGTAAAATGTGATTAAACAAACAATCCCCGACAACGACGTCAAAAAACTTGTTGATATTTTATATCGTACCACAAATAACGGTGTCAAGTTTGTATAAATGAGATTAGAGTGTTGAACTCACATGGATTGCGTTAACTCGCCTAAATGCTACAATTGATAATCCTAACTTTATTTAGAAAACAAATAATAATGATTTTAATAAATAAATATAAAAATAATTATATACGAGGAACTAATACGATAGAGATTCTAGAGTCTGATTTTACCTAGCTGTCTCATATGTATTTGTCATGCCAATTAATCATTGTTCAGTTATATTTTTTATAAGTCAAGACTTCAACAATATCCACTCCCTCTCTCGAGCATCAGTGAAAATATCATCAACTACAGACTTCGATATCTCTATAAAAATCTTGTAGTTAACAACTCATTACACTTTGTGATTCTATATTAACGACTTCAAAGGAACTTATATATTCTCTCGAACTCTATAAAATTCCTAGGTTATATTTTGTAGATCTATTCAAAATCCTCTCTCTCGAGTGATAGATTCTAAACATGCATGCATATCGTATTTGTGGCCAGCAAACAAAAAGTATTAAAGTTAAAAGAATATAAATAACTCAAAAAACTTCATAATAAAATTAGCAAACAATACAAGGTTCAAGCATCGATTACATCATTCTCCATAATTAAAGAGTTTAGTTCATGACAATAGATAAAAATAATGAAAACAAGTCATGAATCTAATGGAAATCATTAGAGTTCTAAGAAACAAACAAGAAGATAAAACCCGAATTGAATCTTTTCCTCTTTGGACGTCACCGCCTTCGTCTCCTCTTGTCGCTCTTCAATCATCCTCCTTGGATCTCTAAAAATATGTATTCTTGTGTTTTTTGATGTGTATTAGCCTTCTCTCTTGAGTTTGGACGAACTAATCTATTTATAATAAAGCCTAGAACTATTGAGCATGTAAGAACCCTAGAATTGATGAATTTGGTCGTTCCGGGGCGCCGTGGCGCCCATCTCTCTGTTATTTGTATGAGACTAGTTCTACCGAGGGCGCCGTGGCGCCAGTGCGCACAATTTTCTAGATCTCTTCAATAGATGCAAATCGATATATTATGGTCTCGAAATGATTTCTAGATCGAAAGTTATAGCATTTTTAAACTCAATGAGCAGCTGATGCTGGTTTTGCCTGTTCTTGAGTCTGATGCTCCCAACGAAAACACTCGTATTTGGTCCATTCTTGATGTTCTAATGCTTCCTACAAACAAGACATAAAATAAAGAAGCATTAAACTCTCGAGTGATAGATTCTAACATGCATCATCTCAAATTGTGGCCAGCAATCAAGAAGCATTAAACTCAAAAGAATATAAAATAAACTTAATAAAACTTCATAACAAAATCGACAATTAAAACAAAGGGTCAAGCATCAGTTACATCATTCTCCAGAATTAAGGAGTTTAGTTCATGACAATAGATAAAGACAATAAAAACAAGTCATGAATCTAATGAAAATCATTAGAGTTCTATGAAAGAAACAAGAAGATAAAACCTGAATTGAATCTCTTCCTCTTCGGACGTCATCGCCTTCGTCTCCTTTTGTTGCTCTTCAATCCTCCTCATTGGATCTCTCTAAAATATGTGTTTAGTGCTTTGTGATGTGTATTAACCTCTTCCCTGAATCTTGGATGAACTAATGTATTTATAATAAAGCCTTGGAACCATTGAGTATGTAAAACCATAAAATTGATGAATTTGGTCACTCTAGGGCACCGCGGCGCCCATCTCTCTGTTTTTTGTATGGGATTAGTTCTGTCGAGGGCGCCGAGGCGCCAGTAAGCACAATTATCTAGATCTCTTCAAGTAGATGCAAATCGATATATTATGGGTCTCGTAACCTTTTCTAGATAAAAAATTATAGCCTTTTTAAACTCACTCAGTGCGTAGCTGTTACTGGTTTTGCCTTTTCTTGAGTCTGATGCTCCCAATTGGTCCCAAAACACGCTTATTTGGTCCATTCTTGATGTTCTAATGCTTCATACAAACGAGACATAAAATAAATTTTGGACACTGTAGCGCGTTCACTTGGCCATTGAAAATGGTTAATGTCCATCTCTTCTAATAAATTATAGGTGTCCTCGACTGATTTCTTGAATAGACTCCCCCAGCTGCTGCATCAACCACAGTCATATTCTAACCATTCAGTCCATTATAGAACAACTGAATTTGGACCCACTCTTCATAATCGTGTTGTGGGCATCTTCGTAGTAGATCCTTAAATCGCTTTCATGCTTCATACAAAGTCTCAGTCTCTAGCTGCTTAAATATACTAATTTCTGCCCTCAGTTGAGCTGATTTAGCTGGTGGAAAGAACCTCTCAATAAATTTCACGGCTATATCCTGCCATGTCATGATACTTCTCGCCTGTATCGATTGAAGCCAATCCCACGATTTA
Organism: Zanthoxylum bungeanum; assembly: GCA_019454045.1. Taxonomy (NCBI): domain Eukaryota; kingdom Viridiplantae; phylum Streptophyta; class Magnoliopsida; order Sapindales; family Rutaceae; genus Zanthoxylum; species Zanthoxylum bungeanum. The sequence goes on from SKCR01026336.1 coordinate 86,649, forward strand.
TCCCGTAAAGAGAATGAAAATAAGCCTAGCTGATAGCCTCTTTACTCATGCAATTCATCTTTATAGTATCTGCGATCTCTAGGAACATCCTTAAGTGCAATTTGGGATCCTCTACAGCTGAATCCCCACACTGAATCCTTTATATCATGTTGATCAATGCAGGTTTTAGCTCAAAATTATTGGTGTTGATTGTTGTTGGTGGGCAATCCCAGAATATGTATCATCAATGACAGATTTGAAGTGATCTCTGATTGCCACCTAACGTCGGTTGATCTCTTTGTTTTGAGCTGCCATTGCTTCTTGTTCAATTTTTCTTAGTCTCCTCGCAGTTCTTTCTATTTCAGGATCAAACAGGAGCGAGTCGAGACTTGTGGATTTTCGCATTCAGTGAAACACTGAAAAAATAAATAATAATATAAACTAAAAATAAAAGATAAAAATCTAAATTAAAGCTAAGATTACTTGGTAGTAGTAATAATATGAATTAAACAAACAATCCCCGGCAACGGCGCCAAAAACCTATTGTGATATTTTATATCATACCGCAAGTGTACTGTGTCAAGTTTTAGTATAAATGAGTTTAGAGTGTCGAACCCACATGAATTGTTCTAACTTTATTTAGAAAACAAATAATACAAATTTTAATAATAAATATAAAAATAATTAGATATGAGGAATTAATATGATATAGATTCTAGAGTCTGATTTCACCTAGCTATAGCCTATGTATTTGTCATGCCAAGTAATCCTTGTTCAGTTATATTGTTTATAAGCACCAGAGACTCCGAAATATCCACCACTCTCTCTTTCGAGTTTCAGTGAAAATATCATCAACTACAGACTTCGATATCTCTCTAAAAATTTAGTAGTTACAACCCATAAGCTTTTGATTTCTATGCTAACGACTTCAAAGGAACTTATATATTTCTCTCGAATCTATAAAAACTCATAGGTTATATATTCTCTAGATTATCTATCAAATCCTCTATCTCGATGATATATTCTAAACATGCATAATACAATATATGATCTAAGCCAGCAATCAAAATCACTGAATATATCAAACATGCATAATAAAAAATCAAGACTTAAACTAAAACTCAAAGAATTAACTTAATAAAACTTCATAACAAATCAACAATCAAAACAAAGGTTCAAGCATCAGTTACATCATTCTCCAGAATTAAGGAGTTTAGTTCATGACAATAGATAAAGACAATAAAAACACGTCATGAATCTAATGAAAATCATTAGAGTTCTAAGAAAGAAACAATAGAGAAAAATTCGAATTGAATCTCTTCCTCTCGGACGTCACTGTCTTCGTCTCTTCTTGTCGCTCTTCAATCCTCCTCCTTGGATCTCTCTAAAATATGTGTTTTAGTGTTTTGTGATGTGTATTAGCCAATCTCTGAGTCTTGGACGAACTAATATATTTATAATGAAGACTTGGAACCATTGAGCATGTGAAAACCCTAAAATTGATGAATTTGGTCGCTCCGGGGTGTCGTGGCGCCCATCTTTTTTTTTTTTTTTTTTTTTGTATGGGAGTGGTTTTGTTGAGGGCGCCGCGGCGCCAGTGCGCACAATTGTCTAGATGTCTTCAAATAGATGCAAAGCGATATATTATAGGTCTCGTAACTCTTTCTAGATCAAAAGTTATAGCCTTTTTAAACTAAGTGCGCAGCTGATGCTGTTTTTTCATGTTCTTGAGTCTGATGCTCCCAATAGGTCATGAAACACATGTATTTGGTCCATTCTTGATGTTCTAATGCTTCATACAAACAAAACATAAAATAAACTATAAATGACATTAAATGACTCGAAATATAACAAAATAATAGGCTGAAGATGTCGGAATAAGTGGGTATAAACCGCACTTATCACTCGACCCGGGCCAATTTTTTTTTGGCCGGGCTTAGGCCGGGCTTATCGAAGCCCCGGCTCAAGCCCAACCCGTTGCCATGCATACCTGGGCAGGCATTGGCCCGACCCGAGGTGAAAAAAGCCCGGGCCAGGCTTCAAAATGAAGGCCCGACTCGGGCTTAACCCAAAAAACCCGGGCCCGGCTCGGCCCGGGCTTAAAATAAATAAATATTTTTTTATTAATAAAATATATATTTATACAATAATTTTTTATATTTATAATTTTTTATAATAAAAAAATCGGACCCGAGCTTTAAATAAATATTTATACAATAATTTTTTTTTTATAATTTTTTATAATAAAAAATTTGGCCCGGGCCAAATTTTTTTTGGTCGGCCTTTGGTTGCCATGCATAGTCATCTTAGTACTTCTTCATTCATTTATATCTAGACAAAAGTATTTTTTTTATTGGATGGATTAATTTCTTCATCTTTATGACTTGTAAGATAAATGTACCTCTTTTATTAATTACATCAATATTTTTTATTATTATTATCAGACCAAACCTCAGTATTTCAATGTATATGCTAAATAATTATATATTGAATTTGGTGATCAAGTAAATAAGATATTAGCCTTTTCACTAATGACCATCTGGTAATGTAAGAAAAGACTAACTTGAGTATAGCTCATTGCAGATCAAGATGAAATAAATATTCGAGAAAAAATAGTGAGCAATTTTGGGTTTTTTAGTACTTGGAATAACAAGAGATGTTTAAAGATATTCACTTCATCTAATACTATATTTTATTTTTTTTTATATTTTTTTCATATGGCATTAAACGAAGTTGTAGCCGTTTACATATATGTGTCATGTTCTTTTTTAATTATCCTTACAGAGTGATTTATGATTTGAATCATAATTTTTTATAAATTCATATTATTATGTTATAATAATATAGAAAAAATAATATTAATAATATGATGATTTCATGAGTTATATGTTTTTGCATTTAAAGTTTTTCTTCAATAACCGCATCAATGTGCTGGTAATCATCTAGTTATCATCAATTTTCGTCCTACTTTAAAGTATGCGTAAATATTGGCAGACTTATTTCGATGGTTCAGATAAGATCGTGATGCCCAAAATCCTAAAACAAATTATATAAAATTCAGATTGGTTGTAAGCAATTTAATTATTCAATTTCCATAAGTTATATAAGTTCTAATAAATTTTCCTTGTTTTAATGTTTTTTTTTTAAAAAAAATATTCAAATTCGTGTACTCAAATAAAATAGTACTAGCAATTTAGTTTGCGCTTTGCTGCTGTATGTTTATTTTTTTCATGAGACAAAAGATATATGAATAACCATATATTTTAGAATGTGTATAAAAATATTTGATTTGTTAGTACCATAATTATGATGATGTCAATAAAGCAAAAATGCTCAATGACAAGAAGCTTAAAGAGACATGAAGATTTTGGTTAGCAAATTGATTTCGATAGTGTCAAAACATCTAAATATTAGGGAATTAAGTTTGATGAGGCCAAGAAAAAAAAATGACGATGAAGCCAAAATGTTGATGAAGAGCCAAAATGAGTTACAAGATTATCAAGAGAGCAAAAATGATAAAGAGCCAAAAAGAGGATAAAAATGCCAAAGTAAGAGCAAGTAAGATGAAAATCAAAATGATGATTAATAATTAAAAATAATTATAAGCGAATTTATTCAAATATTTTAAAGCTCTTATAAATCATATATCTTGCATCACTTGCATTTAAAATGACTTAAAATGCTTAAAAAAATCATTTGCACTTTATTTGCACCAAAATAAATTTCAATGCATAAGTGCATCCGAAAATGATTTTGAAAAATTAGCAAACGGTTGAATTAAATTTCAGATGATAGACGTTTAGATAGATATGTGTCTCTACTTTACTATGATTTAAAGGGAACATAATTCCAAAATATAGTACTTTTGCTAGAGCCATATTACTACAACATTTACAGATGTGCATTTTTTACAGAGCCGTCATTTTAGAAAAATTCCATAATATTCATCTTAAGATTTTTGAGGTTAATTTTTTTACAAATGATATCTCTATGCGTCTAGTTTACGTAGAAAATTACGGAGCTTGATTTAGAATTTTATAGAGTAAGTTATGACTAAAATACTGAGTGAAGTCGGGATTGACTACTCATCAAAAACTTACTGAGTCAAACATACGGGTCTCTAAGACAAGCATATTGGTCCTCATACCAGTCAGACCCGATGTCTCTAAGACAAGCATATTGGTCCTCATACCAGTCAGACCCGAAGTTTTCATACATTCTGAAATCGGACCAAATCATATCGGTTTTCACAACGGTCTCCATACCGATCTCTTTTCAACGTTTGAAAAAACAACAATCATATTTTTAGAAGCCGATTCCTAATGTCAGACCGACATATCGGTACTGTAGACCAGCATACCGGCCTAAGAACAAAAAAATAACCATATTTAGTTTTAAACCTATAAATTGAAGTTTTGTTTCATTGTTGCGAAGTGAAAAATATTTTCAAAGCAAAATCATTTTCACACATCTTTCAATTACACAAACAAGCTTCAAACACTTTCAAAGAGAGATTTTCAAATCTTATATATCTTACACTTTCTACATTTGAAAAAACTCATATTCATATTCATATTAGTCAGCTTTAATATATTTAGGTTAAGATGCTCACATTTAGTAGTTCGGTCAATTTTTTGCCTACATTTAAATCTTTGTTATATTTTATGAGTACCGAAATTATGGTTGTAAAATTTTATTTATCAAATACTTGTGTGTGAAAGTCCATTGTGTGAGTGGTGAGTGCTCTCAAGAGTGGAATTGTTGTAAAAGATTTATGAAGCCTTGGAAAAAAATCCTAAAGGTTTGAGATTGAGTCGGAAAAACTCTCGTTGTAAAGTGTGGAATCATTTTACATAGTGGAAAGCTTCAAGCGTGTGTTGGAGTAATGGACGTAGGCAAGAAATTGACCGTACTACTATAAACCCGGTGTCAGTTTCTTTATCCTTACCTCGTTTATTTATGGTAAGTTTTATAATATTCTTCCATATCATATATTAAACTTGCCATTGTTAAAATTAATATTATTAATCACTTTTTGGACAATTAAAAATTGTTATTTTATTTATTATTCATTGTTGAATATATTAATTGTGGAAATTGAATTCTAAGCATAATCGATAAAGTTACAAATTAAGTAGCTTAATATTGAATTTTTTTTTAATTCCCTATTATTTGTTGAAATACCCAATTCACTATCTCCTCTTGAGTATAATTGTTACTTGATAGTGCTTGTAGGTAATTTCATAATTTTCATAATATGTTACTTGATATAATTGAGCTTTAAATTGAGAATGTACTCCATAATCCAATTTATGTCTAGGTTATAAATTGATAGGACTGGATTTCAATTATCATTTTCATTTATTCCAATTAATTTATTGGCCATTTAATTCGGCCAATTCAACCCTAATTCACTAATTAAATTATCATTTCAATTAGTTTATTATTTCAATTAATTATAAATTTTCTTTTAGAGTAATACATGTCAGCATCTGAGGGCGTAGAGGAAAAAAATAGTAAGTAAGATGGTCTCCTCTAACGATTTTGTCGAATTAATTTTTAGGTATCATAATCTAAAGTTTGCCATCAGAAATTGAACGTTATGAAAGGTACGTGAACAAAAAATATATTTGTGTTTATATATTCTTATTTTTAAAATAAAAAATAAAAAATTAATGTAATATAGTACATAGTCACCATATGAAAGAAATAAAAATTATAGACGCTGGTTTTCGCCTGAGATCCACAATCGAGATTTTCATAGGAAGGTGGACATTAGCGATTCTGCAAAACAAGAGGCAGAGTGAGCGTTGAGAGTCTTCTCACCGGTGTGGTGGGTGGCGTAGGCACTCCGACGCTCAAGTTAGTAATGAAAATAAGTTACAAATACAGGAGGAGGAGAAGCAAGGCCAGAGACTACCTTGATTCCCGTGGGCTGCGGTGAGGGCGATGGGTCGGAGGTACGGGTGTTCACGGGTCAGGTCGGGTTTTTTTTTAATTTTTTTTTACTCGATCGGGTCAGGTCAATCGGGTCCTTCGACCCGCAACCCGAAATTTGAGCAGTTGACCCGCAGGGGTCGGGTCACATCGAGTCGGGTCAAAAATCTGCGGGTTGGGTCGGGTCAACATAATATGCAGTAAATATAATATATATATATATATATATATATATATTTTGATACAAATTATCACATGGCAGTGAGTAGTAGAATCGACAAAGTGTCTAATTTAACATCAACCTAATCCAGAGTTCGAGTCCCACTGTAAGCATTTTATTTAAAAATAAAATTTTCAAAAATGAGTAAGCTGTTGAGATTCAAACCGGAGAGTAAATGAAGACAAAGCAAGGACATTGCCATTTCAACTCAATTATATCTTGTTAAAATCGTATAATTAAAACTATATATATTATAATTATAAAATCATTTACTTCGGGTCGGGTCAGACCCGATTTTTATGCTCAAAACCCGTGACTCGATCCGAAATATCGGGTCGGATCGAAGTTGACTCGAAAATGAATTTTATAATTGATAAATCCGACCGGGTCAGGTCGGGTCGTTGCGGGTTGGGTCGGGTCGCTGGTCAACTCGACCCTATGAACACCCCTAGTCGGAGGTTTTGAAGGTTCCGGTTAGGGGTGAGCAAAACCGGTTTCGATTCCGGTTCCGCATGGAACCGGAACCTACCAGGAAAAATTCGGTTCCGCATTAAGTGGAACCGGAGACTACCCAATTAAACATGGTACCCTATTATTCGGTTCCAATTTGGTTCCGGTCCGATTTCGAATTACCCTATTTTAAAATATTTTAATGAAAACTACATTCCAATACGAGTCCCTAGGAAAAAAACGAGGACCAAATCGGAGTGCGGAAGCTCAAGAACGAAAAAAATGAAGTTTTTTTTAATTGATATTGCATTTTTGTGATTAAAAAAATGAATAAAGAGGAAGTGAGCAAATTTCTTTATCATTGTTTGCAACACTCTCTATCAATTCGTTCAAGGCCATAGTTCAGTGTATCCTCGAGCCTGCATATTAAGGAAAATTTTAGAAATGGATGGCTATTGAAATTTTGGGTGCTGGGAGAGTAGTTTAGTTTACAGTACTTAAAATGAAATGTTTCAATTAGTAACTCGGTTCTGCATGAAACAGATCAAACAAATGGTTCCATCCTTGGAAGCTGTAATTATGATGCCAAGCTCAGGATGAAAGCAAATTGCAGTAATATTGTTTGTGTGGCCTTCTAAGATTTGTACACAAGTTTTGGTTTCATAATCCCAAACCGGTTCCATGGTCCGGTTCCGTTTCCAATCATTTTGGAACCGGAACCTACCCGGATAAAATCGATTCCTTCATTTTTGGAACCGGAACCTACCCGATTACAACCGGTTCCGGTTCCAAACCCGGAAAACCGATCCGGTTCCAACCGGTTCCGGGTAGACCCAGAACCGTTGCTCACCCCTAGTTCCGATGAGAATGATGAAACTTAAAGTTGTAATGCTCTCTTTTTTCTTGTAGATTTCCTCTTCTATTTATATGCACTTGAGAGGCGTGCGTATTTAACATATTTAATTGTTTATCCGTTGGGTGCTGGAAACGGCTGATCCATGAGGGGGAGTTATGAGTCCAAGTGTTTCGCCGGTTGACAAGTGATGAGTTAGGTTGCTATTTTGGTAAGATATTTTTTTAGATATGAGCTTGAAAAACAACTTGGACTAATATAGGTTTACAAAAATGGGCTTTCTATGAGGGTTTTGGGTCCTTTAGACTAATGGGTGATGCGTATCGGGCCTCTCTTTGTGCATGGGCCTGAGAAGGCTTATTAGGGCCTAAGTCTATTCTGGAAACTGTTAGGAGGGATTGAGGGGCATATTTGATATTGGGGCCTGAAGCGAAAAGTCAAAAATACCATTAACCTAAATTAGCCCTTTACAAAAATTGGAACTCTATTAATTATTGATATGGTCCATTTTACATCATTACACGAATAAATTTATATTCTGCAAATCAATAACTTTTAAGGGTCTCCTCAAGCCAATCTATTGAGGTAGTCACCTCAAATTTTAGTTCCCATTGAATGAATTTTTAGCTACAATGCAGAGTTTTGTATTTCAATTAGAATAATATTATTCTAATTGAATTGTCAAATACAGTAAAATATATAAAATTTTAAATAAGAAATATATTTTTTTGAATCGTTAGAAACCCTACCGTCAAATCATTTCTTTCGGGTTTAAGCGGAGCATGTAAAATCCCCGACTGTCCCAAACTCTTATAAGAAACGCACTCTCTGAATTCGAAACCCGAATCTCAAAATGAAATCCTGAATCTTACACCACCAAGCCATGCCTTAACAAATGTGGCAAAAAATTCTATGTAAATGACAACATCCACGTTTATGGTTACTTAAATTGCTTATTAATGAATAATTGAATTGGACAAGGCTTGGAAAGAAACCATATTTAAAAACCTATCATGATAAGAGAGGAAGGATCTTCATTGGAATATAATTAATAAGTGATCATGTTGAATTCATCCATTACAAAAACACCCATTTTTAAATTGTTTTCAAAAGAATAAATCAAATGAGTGTTTAATTGTATCTTTTCACTATTACACAATTTTAAATGAGATATTCAAAGGAGTGATACTTATTGTAATTAGAGTGCGTGAATGTAGACCATAAGTTGGATGAGCCCACATCATCAACTTAACAAAATATTGTGATTGTGAGTTGGGCTGGCTCACATGTGGGTGGCTTTAGGGGATAATCATAGATTTAATCTAAAATTAGGATTTTAAATAAAAAAAAAAGTATACAGAATAATAAAATGTTCAAAAAAATTATTAAATTATAAATATAATAGCCAACCATTTTAGAACTCGTCTAATAACTTAAAAAATTGAAGATAATCTTGGAAAGTTGACGGGCTATAGCCGGTGACGAAACCGGAAAACACGCACTTACTTATCTATCACAAGGCAACCGGGGTCCAGCTACTTGGGAGCGGATACATTTGTCAAAATGCTGTAGCTGTCAGTATAGTATAATGGAAATATGGAATGGTCTAACCTTCTTTAATGGATGTGATTTGATGATGTAATATTCATAATCTCATTTTAAAATATTGAAATATTGAGTTCGAATTCAAAGAATATATTTTTTATAAAAATCTGAAATAATTAAGAATTTTATTTGCTCTTCTTAGGCGATAGATTTCCAACAATTTATATAAAAAAGAATGGTCCCGCCACATTCACTGGACATGCTTACCTACTACCCGGTGAAAACGTAACAAGAAGACCTTTATACAAAATCATCTCCCGTGGGCTCGGATGCAGTAGATCATTACCTCTCAGTACTAATCATGGCATGAGTACACACTTATCCGATTCCCGCTTAGAGTGAAACGAATCGGCACCCAAACAAGAATCCAAAAAAGCTGCCTTATAATATAAAGAGCCTAAAAAGCAAATTAAAATTAAAAACAAAAACAAAAACAAAAACACCCTCAAAAGCAGAGATATATTGCATAATTTATATAATAAGCTTTAGCACAAAAAAAAAAAAAAAAAAAAATCTTCCAACCATTTTATTTTTATATATTTTTTTTAAAAAAACCACCACTCACAATGGCAATGTCAGTCTCCATTATAGCCGTCGTCACCGCACTCCACCTCATCGCCTTCGTCTTCGCCGTCGGAGCTGAACGACGTCGTAGCACTGTACTCTTATTCAATTCTTCTATTTACTGTGTTTTTTTTTATATATATATTTTTTGTGGGGTTATATTTTGAGTGGTGTTTTTTGTGCTCGCGCAGGCTAAGGTGGTGCCGGATCAGTACGATGAGAGAACTTACTGCGTGTACGGTACGGACGCGTCGACTGTGTATGGATTGTCGGCGTTTGGGCTGCTGCTGTTAAGTCAAGCGGTGGTTAACGGCGTTACCAGGTGTCTTTGCTTTGGTAAAGGCCTTCTTACTGGTAGCTCCTCCACTACTTGGGCCGTTTTCTTCTTCATCGTTTCTTGGTAATTTTGTTTTTACCATTTTAGCCCTCACCCTTGATTTTATTACTATTATATATTTTATTGGCAGTATTAGATAGAATAGAATAAATGATATGCTATTAATCAGTCAGTCTTAAGAGCTAAAAGGGTTTTGTCAG
>SKCR01026337.1:0-94129 GCA_019454045.1 Zanthoxylum bungeanum
CTTGGTCATTTTACCCTGAATACAGGATTCACAAGTTGGATAGGACTCCAATGGTGAGATCTGGTATCAAACCATTCCTAACCAACTGGGTAAGGCGTTTAAAGCCAATGTGACCATAGTCTCCGGATATGCCAAAGTTCAGTATTATTAATTTCAGGTAATCTACGTTTATTAACTCCAGTATTTAATATATCTTTAGAAGTTTGCAATGTATAATGACCATGCTGATTTGGGACAACTAAGAGGATCTGATATTATTTCTATATAAATACAAAGAACTATTCTTAATATTCATACAAAAGCCTTTCTGTATCAAGTACAAAAAGAGATATAATATTAGCGACACATCCTGGTACAAAATGACAGTCATTAAGCAAAAGTGTCCCATTCGGCAATGAGATCTCGCATACTCTCCCACTGCAACTGCATCCAAAGAGTCTCCACTCCCGAACCGCAACTGCATCTCCCCTGGCTTTCAGCCTCCTACTTTCCTTCAGCACCTGCAACGAATTGCAAATGTGAATGGGACAAGCAGAATCTAAAATCCAGCTGGATGTGAACGGCTCACAAGCCAAAGATAAATCATAACTGGAAAAATAAAAGTACCTGATGATGAGAAGCTCTGTCTCTCCTCCTTGGGCAATGTAATCATGACAGTTCCTTGTTCCAGTGCCCGGCTTTTGCCGCAGTGGTGGCATTTGTCTTCAGAAGCCCTTTTGGGGCTTTGCAATCTTCGGCTGCTGTTGAGGACCAACTGCCCTCTTTTTCTTCTTCCCTTTCTTGTTCTTTCCCTTGGACATTCCTTGGGAAGAAGCTGAAGAGAAGTAGATCTAGAGGGCGAGTTGGTAATCCCTTCCTAAGGTCCTCTTCTGCCGTGAGCAACATCCTATGCAGCTCATGGTAGGTGCAGACTGTCCCGTGCATGTTGAAGTACATCACAAACTGGCGGAATGAAGCTGGCAGAGAACCAAGAATGACACTCCTACCGAGAATGTCATTCAGGATGAGATTATGTTGCCTCAATTGATCGATCAAATCGATATCATTGAAGAACATGTGGGCTAACACTTTGCCCCTCATCCAGACGCGCATGGAACAATTCCATGGCGACCTTGTGAACAATAACTTGTTCCTGGTTCTCGAACGATTGTCTTAATCGCGTTATCATACTATAGGAATCTGATGTTCCATAGTATTGTTGCTTGAGTTTTGGAGAGAGCGAACTAAGATGTATGATTTAACCCTTAAATCATCATTCTTCCAAGCTTCAAAAACTTGGCGTTCCTCTCTCCGAATCCTCACCCACCCACTGCAAGGGGTAAAGGACCCTCAAGACATAACCCAATTTTCGGAATCGAGGACAATCCTCAAATCCAATTCCCAGTCTGTAAAGTTCTCAGCGCCTTTTAGTTTGTTCGCATCTAACATACGCGCAAACTGGTTTGTGGATTGACCCGCCATCGCAAATCTATCATATAGATCACGAAAAACGGTTAGCAGAAATTAAGCAGTTTCATATAATATCAAAAGCATAAACTAGATCATGGATTTTTATCTAATATGCCCCTCCCACTAAATCATGCAATACTGTAATCCCAAAACAGAATACAAATATTTAATAATTAAATTAAATATAAATAGTGAAAAGTGGATCCCGTGAATATATTTCAGCTCACAGCAGAGGCACGGTCCTCGCCTACGTATATTCATCAGGTAGACAACTCATTTGTCAATCACTCAAAGTGACTCCTAAGTATCCGGTCCTGGCCGTTTCTCGTTGTCGCTGCGAAGGCAGGCCCACAAGGAGACGTACCAAGGTAATAACTCGTCAATGATAAACTCAAGTTACTTACGTAATCCTGACAGCTAGGGCACGTTCAGAATTCCGCTTTTACTTGAATTTATCTAGTATCAGATATACATCCGGTATAAATAAATCTTTATCGGCTACACCCTCACAGCAGAGGGCACGGTCTCGGATGTAGTCACAAAGAAGTATTCATAAACCGTATTGACAAGACGGACCATATAACATGCATCAAATACAAATTACATTTAAACCTTATTTTAGGGATTTTTCCGCTAAGTGTCATACACCCTAAATCTAATCAATTAGTTCCTAATAAGCATGCATAAATCAAGAAAACATGATTAAACATTGATTCAATGTAGGCTAAGCATTTTAAGTGGCCTAGAATCAGACTCGCTCTGATACCATTTTGAAGGGGTTCTGATAGGGGTGAATCCGGTAACGCAGCGGAAGCGGTGAAAATCCGATTTTCAGATTTCAAAACTTTTTCTTGGATTAAATAAATAAACATATTTATTTAATTACCCAATAATCAAATAATGAAATAAAATTTCAAATGAATAAATTCAAGTGAAATTACCAATTACCCTTATATGGTATTTTGTCCATTTTAGTCCGAAATTGATCCAATCAATTTTGAATGATTCTAAATCATTTCTAAGATGAACTTAGCATGTTCAAAACATCAAAACACCAAAGCCACAAAATCCCAAATTTCCTTCAAATGGCCGAGAGCACCATTTGGTGCCACATTGACCATTTGGTCATTTCATGCTTCAAAACTCATCCAAATGAAATCCAATCAACATGAAACTTTGCATGCATCATATACACACCCAAATGCTCAACATATATGAAAACCCCCAAATTTGGAATTAGTTATAAACCCTAATTTTTCAATTTCCACAAATTGGACAATTTAGGCATTTACATTAAATCAATGTTTCAATCATCATCTTTCATCCAATTCAAAGTCTCAACACAATGAAACAACTCAAGATCAAATCTAGGTCATTTAAGAGTGGGTCAACAACTCTAGAATAGCAACATGGTTTCATAAACCTTAAAAGATACATATAACTACACTAGTCATACACTTCTTTCATCACACATGCTTACACTTCTCAACAAAACTTCCATCATCAAAAACACAAGAAATAAAGAAAGGAATATCCTAAGAATATCATATATTAAAGCCTAGAACAAAGGAAAATTCCTTACTAATAGTAAGTTTAAGAAACTTACTAAAATCCAAGCTTTTTTGTTTTCTTTCTTTCTCAAGCTTTCTTTTTTTTTTCTTCAATGGTGTTTCTTTTGTTAAAAGTGTATTAGGTTAAATGAAATGAAAAGAAATGAAACAATTTATACTTGTCTAAATTAATGCCTTGGCCGAAATTACAAGGCATAAATAACAAATTTAATTTCAATTTCATTTCAAATTAATTTGGTTAAAAACTAATAAATATCTTAAACTAACTTTATAGATATTTATTACTTTAACAAAGCAACTAAATCATTACTTTAAATATCCTAACATAAGATATTTATATTTTAATTAATTTAATCATTTAACAATTAAATAATTAATTAATTAATCAAATACAAATATATTAAATATATGTATAATATTTACATTAAATATTAAAAACATATATTCATTTAGGATAAAAGTCAAATAACTCATTTTGACTATTAATTAATGTGTATTTAAATTAATCAAGTATTAAATGTAAATACACAATAATTAAGTAAATGACTATCTAGTCTCTTTAGCATGTATCTATCTTGCGTTTAACCATTAAACGACTTTATAAATAATCAATATTATTTATTTATGTTGCTCTAGTGCTCAACGAGTATGTTTCATTATTGAGACTCTCTAGGTTCAGGTATATCCGTCACGAAATCAATTTCATGTCCATAATCTATCCACCCGTAGATTATGACGATCACGGATAATCTCGCTAAACCATACAGGTCGAGGTCATCGCAAATGTATAATTCCTCCGTCACAGGTATCCGGATAAATCCCAGAGATATAGATGTAAACGTCAAATCTCTATCGGGATTATCCAGTCGACTATTCTATTAGCAATCTCAAAAAGAATGTTTAGAACTAGCTTCTAAACTTACCACGGGCCCATGGTTTTATCTGATTGCTAATCATATGGACTACCTATGCTCTGGTACACAGAACTGACGGATCCTATCTTGATACACATAGGACACCCTGAGGATCTATCTACACCCAACGAACAGGCGGAGGTCTGATCTAAATAGATCGGTGACGTGACTGCCATCTAAGTGTAGAAGATGTCTCATGTGCCCACAATGGCATCTCAAGTCTAAGAATCACAAGTGCTACTCAACCCAAGAAGATTCTTATTGACGCTGGTGTACCATCCATTAAGAATCTTCGGTGAGTCGTTCAGTGTTTATCCGCTATAAACACCTACACGTCTATACTAGTCTCCAAGACTATGGTTCATTGAGAAACCATTGGAATCATATATTCCAGTATACGACATGTACCGGTCTCAACGGGTTTACTATACTGACCAAGTAGTGTAAACCTTGACCAGGAACTGTCTGAGAATGACAACGTCATGATACGACTCAATGTCCGTTGCGACGCTTTTGCAACTGTATCATGACTAATCATTCTAAGGTCATTACGTCTTTACCATATAAAAGATAAGATTATATTATAGAAACTGCATATATTATTACTATAATAATGTTTTACAGAAGTATTTAACAAAATACAACCGGGAATTGGCGCTCTGAGCACCAACCCCTACATATATTCAATAATAATGTTTGATAGGAATTATTCAAAAAGAAATAGCAACCGGAATTGGCGCTTGAGCACCAACCCAACAAAACTCCCACTTGCTCTAGTGCCAATAACGATTGTATCTAATATCCCATCGCTCCACGTGTTATCATCAACTTCGGAGGTATGGCCTTCGTCGGTCGGGTCTGCTAGCATTATCTATCTGTACTCGGTAGCCAACGCACGACTCTGTACAATATTCCATGACAATATCCCATCGCGACATTATCTCTCGAATGATATGGTACTTGCGTTCCACATGTTTCGACTTCTGATGCGCCCTGGGTTCCTTTGCTTGCGCAATGGCTCCAGTATTATCAGAGTATAATGGAATTGCATTCTCGATACTTGGGACAACTCCAAATTCTTTGATAAAGTTCTTTTGCAGCTTTAGAAGCTGCAATATATTCCGCCTCAGTGGTGGAATCTGCTTTTGATCCTTATTTTGAACTCTTCCAACAAATTGCACCTCCGTTAAGGGTAAATACAAATCCAGATGTAGACTTTCTATCATCGGGATCCGATTGGAAATCGGAATCCGTATACCCGTTAACTTGCAGTTTGTTTCCTCCAAATTATCCTTAGTACATTTAAGATACTTTAGGATATGTTTAATGGCCATCCAATGGTCATTACCTGGATTGGATTGATATCTACTAGTTACGCTAACAGCGAAACTGATATCAGGCCTCGTACATAACATGGAATACATTATGCTACCCAAACACGAAGCATAAGGTTGGTTAGACATTCTAACCTTCTCATCTTCTGTTTGTGGACTCATCTTTTTTGAAAGATGAATCCCATGTCTGAATGGTATGTTTGCTGTCTTACAGTTACCAAAATTATACCGTTCCAAGATCTTATCTATGTACGTTGATTGGGATAACCCAATCAGCCTCCTTTTTCTATCTCTATAGAGTTTTCTCCCTAAAACTTAGGAATCTTCTCCCAGGTCCTTCATGGAGAAATTCTTACATAGGTACGCTTTGACGCTTTGTAACATACCTAAATCATTCCCAATGATTAGGATGTCATCAACATATAGGACTAAAAATTCGACCATGCTCCCACTGGCCTTCTGATACACACATGATTCTTCCGAATTCTTGAGAAAACCAGACGATCTAATAATCTCATCGAATCGAAGATTCCAACTTCGTGAAGCTTGTTTAAGTCCATAAATGGACTTCTTAAGCTTACACCACCATACCCGAGTTTTCGCTGGACGCAAAACCTTCCGGCTGTTCCATATAGATTTCTTCATCAAGAAATCCATTTAGAAAAGCCATTTTGACATCCATTTTCCAAATCTCGTAGTAATGATACGCAGCTATAGAAAGCAAAATCCGAATAGACTTAAGCATTGCTACTGGCGAAAAAGTTTCATCGTAGTCGACGCCAGGTCATTGTGTGTAACCTTTTGCTAGCAGTCGGGCCTTGTAAGTTTCAACCTTACCGTCAGGGCCGCGCTTCCTCTTGTAAACCCATTTACAACTGATAGGAACAATTCCTTCGGAAGCGGAACCAAGTCCCAAACTTGATTCTCATGCATTGAGTCTAACTCGAATTTCATGGCACTTTGCCACTTCACGGAGTCGATGTCCAACATTGATTCTCTATAGGTGAAATGATCAGTCTCTTCAACTAAGAGAACATCTAGACTCTTTTCTTGTATCAAATACAAGGGTTCAGGAGGTCTAGATACCCTTTCTGACCTACAGAGTGTGTGTGTTGAAAGTCCTTCATCTACTTGAACTTCAGTTTCCTCCATTGGTTCGTTGTTTTCAGGTTGGAATTTATCAAGTTCAACTGTTATGGTCTCGTATTCGAAGGATATATCGAAAAACCAAAATTTTACCCTCGAGGCAAAAACTTATCTTGCTGAGTAACCCTGACATAAGCAGGACACCCCCAAACCTTAATATAACTAAGATTTGGTCTCCTACCGAAACATATCTCATACGGTGTCGTAGGAACAGCTTTTAAAGGAATCTTATTCAAAAGATATGCAGCTGTTAAAAGAGGTAGGTAGGAGTTTCTATAGGTCCCAAGATCAAACTCAAGCATGAATCATAAGCGAATACAACGATTGAAGTGCGGAATACTTACATCGAGCGTTGTTGAGATGCGATTTGGCAACAAAACGAACTGAAATTTTGCTCACTGCCCACTGCTCATGTGCGCCCACTGCAGGCAGTTTGTGCTTCTGTTTGCTCCATTTTGATCAAGAAAAACGAGCTCCAAGCTTCATCAAAACGTTCCTTGCTAATGGGTATACTTCCCTTATCACCTTGGCATGATCCCGGAGTGTGCTAGCACTCTTGTTTTGCCACAAAAGACACTTGCTTCCCTCCATTTCTTTTGTTCTGTTCGGCAGTTCACTGCCCCTTGAAAACCAGAAATGGCGTGAGAGAAGAAAGGAGATGAAGAGGAGAGAGTTTTGCCTTTTCAATTAACTTGTTCTTTTGTTTCAAAAAACGTGAGAGAGAGAATGAAAAGCAAAAATGAAAATGATATCAAATACCAAAATGAATTTTTTTAATCAAAAACCCTTCAAAACCGTGAAAGGTTTTTCCCTCCAAAAAAAAATTCATCATTTGCCATCATTATCTCACATTGAGAATAGAGACAATGTATCATCCCTTAAAGGTGACTAGATACATCCATCATCTATTCGTGTCAAGTAATGAGATATCGCGATGTGATTTGCGGATTCCACCCGTTTCAAAATACGAATGTGTCCGCAAACACTTTCGGGCTCGGTTTCGCTAATTCCGAATTAACGAATTTCCGTCGCGACGAGAACTAAATAATTACGCCTAGCGAATCACTATTCACGTCGCTAACGAATTAATTCTAAATTAATTCGCTCGCCCGAATTAATATCTAATTTTAATTCCGCGTCGAAATCTAATTTCGTTTAATATATCGAATATATTATTTTATCGATAAATTCCAAATAATCGTTATCTCTCTAATAATAAGGCATTTTATCCAAGATAAAGTTTCTCCGCAATTAATCCAAGATAATTCTCTCTCTCACCATATTAATCCCAGATTAATATAAGTGCGAGTCATACGTCATCGGTGAATCTTTGGGAAGCGACCCATGAGATCCCCGGATATGTTGGCAGTAAATACGGTCGTCGGAGTATCCGAATCACGTACGTACCAAGTACTACGTTCTACCGATTTACGAGACAAGGTCGACTCCTAGCAAAGCACCAAGTCTTCCCAATTCTCCGGACATATTCTTATAAGAATATTAAGATCTGTGTCAAGCGTAGTATACGATTGTATTGTGCATATCGGCCCACTATCGGATAGTCACGTGCTAGGCCTGAGGCTGGATAAGTGTCTGCCCCATACGAAGCACATGTCGGATGTCTGGTAACTAGTCTCTATAATCGGATATACATGACCTTGTCATAATATCCCGATGGCCGCGCAGCACTTAAGAGCACTAATACCGTATCCTGCGTGACATCATCTCCACTATGACTGGAGTGATACTTCCGTCTTGACATCACATCCAATACACTACGACTCTCTGATAAACCCAGAAGTGGTGTAGCAGAACCGGTTAAAGCCTGTACCACCAAGACCAAAGTCTAACGATTATCGTAAGTATTAGCGATGTAAGTCTCAGGTTAAGACTTTACACACCTACCTTGATTCAGCCTCCCATAGACACATAGTCATAATACCAATGGGATTCCGAAGGGTCTATCCAGAGCGAAGCTGTTTCCCGTACCATCGGTGAAACACGACCTCCTTTCGCACTTGCATAAGTCTCCAACACTTATATATGTGAGAACTATGCCGTTGTGCCCTCACAACGCACACAAGTGCAATACTAGCCTATTCCGCATTATCGATGTCCAGTCTCGATAATACTCCGGCTAGGGATATTTAATGATTAATCCTTCGGGGACTGATACTGTCTCATATCATTCTCAGTCCAGGAACTAATCATAGGGACCTTCTCTTCATTTATATATATCTATGGTGATCTAATCACAAATGATGAGAGTGCAATTTCCTTGTCACATAGTTAATTTGCACAACAACACAATGATCTGTGCAAATAGTGACGCTATGGGTCATTTTGTCCAACAATCTCTCACTTGGCACATAGCCAGTCACTCAAGTGTCCTACACCCGAACTATGTACGGTTCGCTCAAATTGCTGAGGAAAGGTTTTCGTCAGCGGATTTGTTTAATTATCGTCTGATGCGATTTACACGATCATCACATCGCCACGATGTACGATCCAAACGAATCAGATGATATAGAAGTATATATCTGGATCGTCGATGAGACCTTTAATTCCTTAGCCTGTGCCGACGCCTAGCTCAGCTGCTAAAAGAACTATATCTAATCTAATTAGATTTATTTTCGATCCAAATGGCTTCTATTGCTGCCTCAGCTGCAGCAATAATCCGCATTTGTGTTTTATTTGGCAACAGTTATCTTGCTCGGAATATTTCTAGCTCACTGTCCCGTTATTCAAACTTTTTAGTACCATAGTATTTAATTGTTTAGAAACTTGCAGCAGTGATCCCAGTCACTTCAAGTTCTCCTTCTCCATAGTTTAAGACAACATCTTTAGTTCTCTAAGATACTAACAGATGTTCTTAACTTCAATCCAGTGACTATCACTTGGATTGAGCCGATTGTGACTCCATATGCTCGAAGCGTATGAGACACCAATACAAGTACATTTTAAATGTACAATTTCCCAGAGAGTTTTAACAACTCCAAATCTATCCCAGTAGATCTTTATTCGTTGAATAAAGGTTGTTACTCCCTAGAATTCTACGGAGAATTTCTATTGAAAGAATATCCATGAAAGCCAAGCTTTCACCAATTGTTTTATGGGAATTTCATTGTCAGTGCCCTCTCCCACTAACCTCCTTATATACACAAGAATTATTTCGTTTTGAGTCAAATCATAAATCATTATAATTATTTCAAAACGACAGTTCCAAGAACCTTATGCTTGCTTCAATCCAAACATGGATCGAATAACCCGCAAACCTTGTTTGTTGGTTATACAAAATCGTCAGGATGTTCTAATCATCCTCCAAAAGGTTTCCTTTTCAGGAAAGCGATTTTGATCTGTAAATGACACATTTCATAAATGAAATATGCAGTTATCAACAAGCATCTTCAAAATGGATTTACCATGGCAACAGGTAAAAGGTTGAACCGTTATTAACACAATGTTGATAACGATACCTTTCCATCAAAAGCCCATCTTTGTACGTTGGTATGTTGCCTTCCATGTATGTCTTCCTTGAAGACGTTTAATGTACCAATAGGCACAATGCCTTGTGGTACAACAACTAGTATCCAAAATAGTTGTTATACATGGAATCCATTTTGGACTCATGGCACTTTGCCAAAATAGGGAGTTGATACCTTGTATCATTTCCTCGTACGTAGTCGGTTGGTATTCCTCAATAAGATTTACATCTTTATGAGGTTAGATCAGAAACCCATACCCTAGGTTGTTTTCTGACTCTATTTGATCTACCATGTTCCTGTGTATTCGAAGATTAATGGTATAGATTCATCATAGATGAACTATTTGTGTTCCATTAAGGACTTCGTGCCTTGAATAGTATTACTCCGATTTTCATCGAGTATCACTATCCTCCCACTGACCACTGCATATCGGTATTCCTCTCAGGAAAATCGCATGGTGAGCAACAATCATATTGTTCTCATGTGAGATATAAGTACTATACTAAGGTTTCCCTTAGGATAACCTATATTGGCACTGTTCAATTTGGGTCTTTTAGTTTGGTATCATCCAAACGTTATGCCTGGCATACCCAAATTATCAGGAATGTGAAACCCCGTTTCTTTCCTGTTCATACCCTATATGATATCTGTCAAACAGATTTATATGGAACCTTATTCTAAATAAGTTTTGCACTGTTAATACATATCCTATTGAAGGAAACAGTAGCTCAGAGCGACTCGTGATAAACCTTATCATGTCCAACAAAATTCGGTTTTAGTTCGGACACACCGTCTAACTGACGTGTCTCGGGAGGAGTCCTCATCTGAAAGAATACCATACTCTTTCATGTATATTATGAAACTTAATGCTTAAGTATTTTCATTACGGTCTTACCGCGACGGTATATATACTATAGCCGATCTATTATCTACTTCGTGTCGAAACTCTAAAAGTTTCCGAATTGTGTTCTTCAAAAGAAACACATAACCATAACGTGATGCCACATCCGTTAAGGTCACGAAATATTCATGTTCATATCTAGCCTAGCTAGATATGGGCCCACTTATTTCACCATGAATAGGGCTAACAGATCGGTGGCCCTTCACTATTACCAAGTAAATAGTATTTTAGGTACTTTACCTAATAAACTAGATTCGCAGACCTTATTTGAATAGTCAAATCAGTCCTAGTACCCACTCTTCAAAAGTGTGGATATACGAGTCTCGTTTAATTGTGTCCTAGACAACAATGCCACAAATAAGTCTCTATTGATCAAATCAATTTGAGCTATTTATTTGTCATTTTATATGTTTGAGATTTTATTTATATTCAAAATATAAATTCTGTTATTTACATCTAATTTATTTATCTCAGTATCATCTTTATATAATAAAACACTTAGTGTTTTAGAATATAAAGGTTCACCGCAGTGGGTTAAACACTGATAAGAGATAATGTTCTAGTCAAACTAGTTATATTATAACAGTTCCTAATTTAAGTTACACCCAAAGGGTAGTTCCTAAACTTAGGTATCTACGGTCGAAACAGCGACTTTCGTCCCGTTTCCGATTCGCAGAGAAATCTCGGCTTGAAGTCAGTATCCAGCTCATAGCGGATTCTGAACATCAATACATATATTTTATGTACCACACTAAGTATTTAAAATCCAATTTCAATACTAGTAGTGAACATAACTTTGACAAATATTTTAAAGTAGAGCCTCGCCCTTTCTTTAATTCCTTTGTGTCTTCCATATCCAAATGGTAGTCACTTTGGGATATGTCAATTATCTTTTCAATATTTCACAAACCTTTGGCCAAGCCTCGGGTTTCGGAATATCGAAATGATGTGCACCTCGTGCTTCATGCCCAATTGCAAACTTTGACTTTATCTCTTCTAGAATAGTCAATTAATTCTCCAAGAATTATAAATTGCAATTTTAATACTTCTTAAATCTAAAATTAGATTTATGACAAGTATATTAAATTTAGCATTAAAGTCATCATCACATAAATCTTCCAAAGATTTTATGCTCTACTTATTTTGCTTAATTTTGGTCGTAAGGTATAATAAGTTATTTTATCAAATAAAGTAACCTATTATTTATTCCCAATTTGAAAATTAAATCATTTAAAATATTTTAATCCCAGATTATATTTTAAATATCCAACTTTTCAATTTCTTATCTTGATTACAATAGTCCAACTATTTAATCAACGATTAGTGGTACTATATATATTATATGATTATAATAGTCCAACTATATAATCAAATATAATCCAAATTAATTAACCTCAATTACATTGATTACTATAATCCAATTATAAAATCAACTGTAAACTGAAATTAATTAATTCAAATATATTGATTAATATAATCCAATTATATATAATCAAGTATAATACAGTCCAACTGTTTATTAAAACAAAAATTTAAATATTAGTCTAACTAACATTAATCTAAGACGAAATAATTTAAATGAGCGCGTATGGCGAGTAATTGAACGAATGTTGCAAATTCAATACTTGCCTCCCACTATTTTTCGTCGAGCCTCTAACCCTCTGTCGAGTACTCGGGAAACCGTGTTTCCTAGTGGGCTAGGATCCCGTTAAAGTCACACAATCTTGACTTTGGCCAACAAATTGTATGATAATTAACTAGGTAGATCTCGAAGATCAATTGGATCTCATCCAACTCCTAGATCCAGTAGGTGGACATCCAAGTCCCAAACATATATCTTATATATGCCTATACATCGAATGTATACCCTAACCTTTTTCCTCTGAATCAACTAGGCCTTGGCTTTGGCACAACAAACCTAGTGATCCCAGTCAAGCGCGGACCCATTGACATGGAAGCTTCGTAATCAATGTCAATGGACAAGAAGTGGTCTTGACTTTGGCCAACAAACCACAACTTGGACACGACACCGATATGGAACAAAGCCTCGTGATTAAAACACATCTTTGACGGACAAGGGCTTGACTTTGGCCAACAACCCCTGCCAATCTCGGATCTTGAGTAAGAATCACTCAATGGAAGGAAAATAAACGCTTGATATTTAACGAGGTTTTTTCGCGTGCAAATTGGCTACCATTTAATTATCTTTGTTAAGATCTCATCATCATACACCCTTAAACATGCATTCTAAATACATAATAAAGCGAGTATGAAATAAATAATAATGATATGCGGATGGATACTTTACATTGATCCTAGATCAAATCTCTCCCTTCTCACTCAAGCTAGCACTTGTATTACTTCTACCCGTTACACTACACTTCTAAAGAAACCTCATTTACATTGAGGGGGATAGATGAGAAGAGAATACAAAGAGAATAGAGGTGATAATGCTGGACACGCAGGTCCAATTAATAAATCGAATTTATTACAACAATTTCTAAAATTGCCCCACCCATCTAATATCCATCTATATACATTATTCATGCATCACAACCATGTATTCACTCATATAAGCATGCTATCAATCAATCTAATCAAATTAATTAATCTGATAATTATGTGATCATCCAATGTTCAAACAACGATTTGATTTTGTTCGAGTCAAACTCGTTTTTGCGGATAAGTACTTAAAGTACAAATTCTAGAATTAAATTAAACTACACAATTAAATCCAATTAAATTTGTATTTAATTCTAATTCACTATTTAATTTCAAATTAAATATCACAACTTAATTAATAAACCTTTTTCGACTTAAATTCCAAATTTAATCGCTACGGGTCTCAAAGCCCGATTAATATCCAATATTAATTTAATTAAAGTCTAATGGGCTTTTAATTAATTTCTTAAGGCATGGTCTTTTGGTCAACTCGGGTCAAACCCGCAACCAAAGTCCAATCCGGGATTTACCCCATAAGCCTTTAAATTAATTTTGGCCCATTAGGCCCAATTAAATTACAAAGGTCCATTAGTTCATTTGGGCTTTATGGTTAAGGTTTTGGGCCCAATTGGATCCAATCCATTTGGCCTAAACCCAACTTGATAAAATCAAGCCCAATAGGCCCAATTACAACATTAGAAGCCCAAATCCAATTTAATGCCTCAAATAATTAAATTACATAAATCCAATTTAGCAATTTAATTACTTAAAGTGCATTACATGATTAATCAACTAAATCAACATTTCCAAAACACTAAATTAGTCCAATTAATCATACTCAATTATCATCATCATGTCCAACACATTAAGATTAAAATCAAACTCATTACATGCTCACTTTGTTCTCGGCAATGGGGTCAATTACATGTCCGATTTGTTTCAATCCAATTAAAAACCAATTCGACATTAAATCAATATACCCTAATGATTTTCAACACATCCAATGTTTCAAAAAATCAAAATTCACCAAGAACACAAAGGGGCATAACTCTCGGCCAAATAAGATTTTGGGCAAATTTGTTCCAAACAAAATTGATCAAATTGATCCAACCAATCATCAATAAAATACATTCAAGCATACTTTATCATCCAATTTCATAATTGCATGCTCAATCAATTTTACCACTATCAAGTTCATGACATACTTTCAAAATTGGGGAAATTTGTTCCAAACAATATTTAATCAAATTGATCCAACCAATTCTCAATTAAACATGTATTAAGCATACTTATCATCCAATTTCATAATTGCATGCTCAAATCAATTTTACCCAATTTAAAGTTTCATGACATACTTGGCAATTTGGGGATTTTTCGTCCAAATCGAATTCAATCCAATTGATTCCGCAATCGACGTTATAAATCATCATCCCGAATGATTTCCAACACTTCCAATTGTCAAAAATCAAAAATCCCAAGACATTAAAATCATGTATCAAATTCGGCCAAGGTGGAAATTTGGGGAAAAAATGATCCAATCATTTTTTCTTCAAATTGACCTAATCAATCTTCAATTCAAACACAATTAAGCATACAAATCCATCAATTTAATTTATCATGCTCAAAATCAAGTTTGCCCAAATTTTAGCCCTAACAATTTTCATGCTTTTAACCTAAGCTCTTGATGCCATTGTAGAGTTTCTATAGGTCCCAAGATCAAAACTCAAGCATGAATCATAAGCGAATACAACGATTGAAGTGCGGAATACTTACATCGAGCGGTTGAGATGCGATTTGGCAACAAAAACGAACTGAAATTTTGCTCACTGCCCACTGCTCATGTGCGCCCACTGCAGCAGTTTGTGCTTCTGTTTTGCTCCATTTTGATCAAGAAAAACGAGCTCCAAGCTTCATCAAAATGTTCCTTGCTCATGGGTATACTTCCCTAATCACCTTGGCATGATCCCGGAGTGTGCTAGCACTCTTGTTTTGCCACAAAACACACTTGCTTCCCTCCATTTCCTTTTGTTCTGTTCGGCAGTTCACTGCCCCTTGAAAACCAGAAATGGCGTGAGAGAAGAGAGGAGAAGAAGAGGAGAGAGTTTTGCCTTTTCAATTAAAACGTGAGAGAGAGAATGAAAAGCAAAAATGAAAATGATATCAAATACCAAAATGAATTTTTTTAATCAAAAACCCTTCAAAAACCGTGAACGGTTTTTCCCTGTAAAAGAAAAATTCATCATTTGCCATCATTATCTCACATTGAGAATAAAGACAATGTATCATCCCTTAAAGGTTACTAGATACATCCATCATCTATTCGTGTCAAGTAATGAGATATCGCGATGTGATTTGCGGATTCCACCCGTTTCAAAATACGAATGTGTCCGCAAACACTTTGGGATCGGTTTCGCTAATTCCGAATTAACGAATTTCGTCGCGACGAGAACTAAATAATTACGCCTAGCGAAATCACTATTCACGTCGCTAACGAATTAATTCTAAATTAATTCGCTCGCCCGAATTAAAATCTAATTTTAATTCCGCGTCGAAATCTAATTTCGTTTAATAATATATCGAATATATTATTTTATCGATAAATTCCAAATTAATCGTTATCTCTCTCCTAATAAGGCATTTTATCCAAGATAAAGTTCTCCGCAATTAATCCAAGATTAATTCTCTCTCTCACCATATTAATCCCAGATTAATATAAGTGCGAGTCATACGTCATCGGTGAATCTTTGGAAGCGACCCATGAGATCCCGGATATGTTGGCAGTAAATACGGTCGTCGGAGTATCCGAATCACGTACGTACCAAGTACTACGTTCTACCAATTTACGAGACAAGGTCGACTCCTAGCAAAGCACCAAGTCTTCCCAATTCTCCGGACATATTCTTATAAGAATATTAAGATCTGTATCAAGCGTAGTATACGATTTTATTGTGCATATCGGCCCAGTATCGGATAGTCACGTGCTAGGCCTGGGGCTGGATAAGTGTCTGCCCCGTACGAAGCACATGTCGGATGTCTGGTAACTAGTCTCTATAATCGGATATACATGACCTTGTCATAATATCCCGATGGCCGCGCAGCACTTAAGAGCACTAATACCGTATCCTACGTGACATCATCTCCACTATGACTGGAGTGATACTTCCGTCTTGACATCACATCCAATACACTACGACTCTCTGATAAACCCAGAAGTGGTGTACGCAGAACCGGTTAAAGCCTGTACCACCAAGACCAAAGTCTAACGATTATCGTAAGTATTAGCGATGTAAGTCTCAGGTTAAGACTTTACACACCTACCTTGATTTCAGCCTCCCATAGACACATAGTCATAATACCAATGGGATTCCGAAGGGTCTATCCAGAGCGAAGCTGTTTCCCATACCATCGGTGAAACACGACCTCCTATCGCACTTGCATAAGTCTCCAACACTTATATATATGAGAACTATGCCATTGTGCCCTCACAACGCACACAAGTGCAATACTAGCCTATTCCGCATTATCGATGTCCAGTCTCGATAATACTCCGGCTAGGGATATTTAATGATTAATCCTTCGGGGACTGATACTGTCTCATATCATTCTCAGTCCAGGAACTAATCATAGGGACCTCTCTTCATTTATATATATCTATGGTGATCTAATCACAAATGATGAGAGTGCAATTTCCTTGTCATATAGTTAATTTGCAACAACAACACAATGATCTGTGCAAATAGTGACGCTATGGGTCATTTTGTCCAACAAGTAGCCCCATAAAAAATAGGGCAAATCTGTGAAATTCAACATCGATCAGACCATATCCAATAAAGTCTGATTTCTCCTCTCAGATACTCCATTGTGTTGTGGAGTACCCGGAGGAGTATATTGAGCGAGAATCCCATTCTCCTTAATATAATCCATGAACTCACCACTCATATATTCGCCGCCTCGATCGGATCGAAGGCATTTAATATATTGACCAGTTTGTTTTTCTACTTCATTTCGGAACTCTTTGAACTTTTCAAAGGTTTCCGATTTATATTGCATCAAATAGACATAACCGTACCGTGACAGATCATCGGTAAAGGTAACGAAGTACGAATAACCACTGTGAGCAGTCTGACTTAGTGGACCATATACATCAGAATGTATGAGTTCCAGTAAGTTAGTGGCGCGATGTCCAACACCAGAAAATGAGGCTTTGGTCATCTTACCCTGAATATAGGATTCACAAGTTGGATAAGATTCAATGGTAAGATCTGGTATCAAACCATTTCTAACTAATTGGGTAAGGCATTTAACGCCTATGTGACCCAACCGCATATGCCAAAGTTCAGTATTATTAATTACAGGTAAACTAAGTTTATTAACTCCAGTATTTAAAATATCTTTTGAAGTTTGCAATGTATAATGACCATGCTGGTTTGGACAACAAAGGATCTGAATATTACTTTTATCATATAAATAGAAAGAACAGTTTTTAATATTAATACGAAAGCCTTCTGTATCCAATACAAAAAGTGATATAATTTTAGCTACACATCCTGGTACAAAATGATAGTTATTTAACAAAAGTGTCCCATTCGGCAATGAGATCTCGCATACTTCCACTACAACTGCATCCAGAGAGTCTCCACTCCACTACCGAATCGCAACTGCATCTCTCCAGGCTCCAGTCTTATACTTTCCTTTAGCACCTGCAACGAATTGCAAATGTGAATGGGAAAAGTAGAATCTAAAATCCAGTTGGATGTAACGGCTTCACAAGCCGAAGATAAATCAATAACTGGAAAAATAAATGTACCAGATGTAGATGCTCTTTCCCTCATCAGCTGGGCAATGTAGTCAGGACAGTTCCTTTTCCAGTGCCCGACTTTGCTGCAGTGATGGCACTTGTCTTCAGAAGCCCTCTTGGGATTTACTATCTTTGCCTGTGGTTGAGGACCGAAACCATTATTCTTCTTCCCTTTCTTCTTCTTTCCCTTTGACCAGTTCTGGGAAGAAGCAGAAAGTGAAGTAGGTCTTGGAGGGCTAGTCGGTACTCCCTTCTTGAGGTCATCTTCCGCCGTGAGCAACATCCTATGCAGCTCTTGGTAGGTACATATAATCTCGTTCATGTTGAAGTATATCACGAACTGGCGATAAGAAGATGGGAGCGAACCAATAATGACACTCCTACCGAGAATGTCATTCAGGATGAGATTATGTTGCCTCAGTTGATTGATCAAATTGATCATCTGAAGAACATGTGGGCTAACAGCTTGCCCGTCATCCAATCGCGCATGGAACAGTTCCATTGCGACCTTATGAACAACAACTTGTTCTTGGTTCTCAAACGATTGTCTTAATCGTGTCATCATAGTATAAGCATCTGACATGCCATAATATTGTTTCTTGAGTCCCGGTGAAAGTGAACTAAAGATGTATGATTTAACCCTTAAATCATCATCCTTCCAAGCTTGGATGACTTTACGTTCTTCCGGTGTAGCGTCCTCTGCCACAGCAAGGGGCAGTGGACCCTCAAGAACATATCCCAACCTCTCAAAATCGAGGATAATCCTCAAATCCAGATCATAATCGGCGAAGTTGTCAGGGCTTTTTAGTTTGTTCGCATCAAGCATACGCACAAACTGATTTGTGGATTATGCCGCCATCGCAAATCTATCATATAGATTACGAAAAACGGTTAGCAGAATTTAAGCAGTTTCATATAATATCATAAGCATAAACTAGATCATGGATTTTTAATCTAAAAATGCCACTCCCACTAAATCATGCAAAACTATAATCCCCAAACAGAATACAAATATTTAATAATTAAATTAAATACAAATAGTGAAAGGTGGATCCCGTGAATATATTTCAGCTCACAGCAGAGGCACGGTCTCGCCTACGTATTTTCATAAGGTAGACAACTCATTTGTCAATCACTCACTAGTGACTCATGGGTTTCCGGTCATGGTCATTTCTCGTTGTCGCTGCTAAGGCAGGCCCACAATGAGACGTACCAAGGTTAAACTCGTCAATGATAAACTCAAGTTACTTGCGTAACCATTACAGCTAGGGCACGTTCAGGATTCTGCTTTCGCTTGAATTTATCTAGTATCTGATATACATCCGGTATAAATAAATCTCTATCGGCTACACCCTCACAGCAGAGGCACAGTCTCAGATGTAGTCACAGAGAAATATTTATAAACCGTATCGAAAAGACGGACCACATAACATGCATCAAATACATAATTATATTTAAACCTTATTAATTAGGGATTTTCCGCTAAGTGTCATACGCCCTAAATCTAATCAAATTAGATTGTAACATGCATGTATAAATTCAAGAAAACTTGATTAAACATTGAATTAAAGGGCTAATCATATTAGGGGGCCTAGAATCAGACTCGCTCTGATACCATTTTGAAGGGGTTTTATTGCGGATATCCGATAACGCAGCGGAACAGTGGAAAATCAAAATTTTCTGATTTCAAAACTTTTTCTCGGATTAATAAAATAAACTTATTTATTTTATCATCCAATAATCAAATTATGAAATAAAACACTATAAATCAAATTTATGTGAATTTACCGAATTACCCTTATACTTTGTATTTTGTTCATTTTAGTCCGAAATTGTTCAAAACAATTTTCAATGATTCTAAATCATTACTAATATGAATTAAACATATCCTAAATGTCAAAATACAATTATCAACAAAATTCCAATTTTAGCCGCCAAGGCCGTGAGCCTCACTAGGGGGGATAAGTGCATTTTGCACTTCCATTGTTCAAACCATATACAAATGAAATCCAATCAACATAAGATTTAATATGTATCATATAAACATCCAAATACACCATATAATGAAAATCCCCAAATTTGGAATTGGTCTCAAACCCTAATTTTTCAATTTCTACAAATTGGACAAATTAGACCAAATTAACAAAATCCAATACTTCAATCATGTTTCTTCAACACCAATCAAGCCTCATCACAATGAAACAATTATAGAACAATTATAGGTCATTTAAGAGTGGGTCAATAATTCTAGAATGGCAACAAGGTTCTAAAACCATGAAAATAATGCTTACTACATCATTAGTAACATTCTATCAACTTTATACATGTTCAACCCTTTTATCAAACTTTAATCCAACAAAAATACATAGAATAAAGAGTAGGAAAAATTCAAGAACATCACTAGATGAAGCCCACAACAAGAGGAACATTTTCTCTCTAATGGAAGGTTGGAAATACTTACTAAATTCCAAGCTTTTCTTGATTTTTGTCTTTCTTTCTCTCAAGCTTCTTTTTCTTTCTTCAATGAAGTTTTTGATAAAGTGTATTAGGTTAACAAAAACTAATGAAACAAACAATATATACTTGCACAGTAAATCCCTTGGCCGAAAATTGCTAAAGGAAAAAATAAGATATTTTGTTTTTTTTCATTTAAATCAAGTTGCCAACTTGTTAAAAAATTATCATTATACTTTAATGATTTTTTCAACCAAGTCAACAATTGCAACTTAGTCATTAAAACAAATATCATAACTTTAAAATATCTATACTTTAATTAATTTAATCATTTAACAATTAATAAATAATTAATTAATGATTATCGGGTCCCTACACATGTATTTTGCGTTTAACCTTTAAACAACTTATAAATAATCAGTATTATTTATAAATGTTGTCCTAGTGCTCTACGAGTATGTTTCATTAGTGAGACTCTCTAGATTCAGGCATATCCGTCACGAAATCCAATTTCATGTCCATAATTTATCCACCCGTAAATTATGACGATCACGGATAAACTCGCTGAATTATACAGGTCATGGTCATGGCAAATTTATAATTCCTCCGTCACAGGTATACGGATAAATCCAGAGATATACATGTAAATGTCAAATCTCTATAGGGATTATCCAGTCGACTATTCTATTAGCAATCTAAAAAAGAACATTTAGAACTAACATCTAAATTGTACCACAGGCCCATGGTTTTTATCTGATTGCTAATCATATAAAATACCTATGCTCTTATACACAGAACTGACTGATCCTATCTCGATACACACAGGACACCCTAGGGATCTATCCACACACAACGAACAGGCGGAGGTCTGATCTAAATATATCATTAACGTGACTGCCATCTAAGTATGGAAGATGTCTCATGCGCCCACAGTGGTATCTCAAGTCGAAGAATCACAAGTGCTACTCAACTCGATAAGATTCTTATTGATGTTGGTGTACCATCCATTAAGAATCTTCGGTGAGTCATTCAGTGTTTATCCGCTTTAAACACCTACATGACTATACTAGTCTCCAAGACTTATGGTTCATTGAGAAACTATTAGAATCATATATTCCAGTATACGACATGTACCGGTCTCAACGGGTTTACTTTACTGACCAAGTAGTGTAAACATTTACCAGAAACTGTCTAAGAATGACAACGTCATGATAAAACTGAATGACAGTTGCGATGCTTTTGCAACTGCACCATGACTAGTCATTCTAAGGTCATTACGTCTTTACCATATTAAAAGATAAATTATATTATAGAAACTGCATATATTATTTAAAATAATAATGTTTTACAGAAGTATTCATAAAGAAATACAACCGGGAATTGGCGCTCTGAGCGCAAACCCCAACAGTATACCCGGTGCGGCAAAATATTGTGGTAAAGGTAGCCTTTATGCATTTCCCTCAAATGGAGGACCTTTAATCCAACGCGATTAGCCCATGCGCACCAAATGACGACGTAAAAGTAAACAGACGGAATAACATGCAGTAAATAAATGACAGAATAATGAAAGAGATGCGACCAAGGCCGATATCTATATGGGACTTCGTATGCCCGACTGAACGTATTTCACATTTAATCAAGCATATTTCATCCGGCACGACAAAACATCGTGGTAAAGGTAGCCTTTAGATATTTCCCTCAAATGAGGGACCTTTAACCCACATGATTAGCCCGTGCGCACTAGATAATAGTACATGGATAAACAAAGCAATAACATACAGAAAGTAAATAACGGAATGATAAAAGAGATGCGACCAAGGCCGACATCTATATGGGACCTCATATGCCAGATTGAACGTATTTCGCATTCAATCAAGCATACTTCATCCGGAGCGGAAAAACATCACGGTAAAGGTAGCCTTTAGGCATTTCCCTCAAATAGAAGACCTTTAATCCACATGATTAGCCCATGCGTACTAGAGAACAATACATGAATAAACAAAACAATGATACGTAAAAAGTAAATAACATAATAATAAAAGAGATGCGACCAAGGTCGACATCTATATGGGACTTCGTATGCCCGATTGAATGTATTTCACATTCAATCAAGCATACTTCGTCCGACACGGCAAAACATCATGGTAATGGTAGCCTTTAGGCATTTCCCTCGAATGAAGGACCTTTAACCTAATATGATTAGCCCATACGCACTAGATAACTATGCATAAATAAATAAAGAAATAACACGCAGAAATTAAAATGACGGAATAATAAAACACAAACAATGAATGAACACAAAATTAAATAACAAAATGAAACACGTGCTTAGAAGTTTCCTAAGTGGTACGTGAAGTTGTATCCCAAGTACAGACCGCACTACCGTCTATTCGTATTCGGCTACGGAATTTACTTATGGATTTCCATCCGATATACCGCAAGAGATGGCACGCAATCATTAACTCAATATAAATGAAACTATACGTAAAACATAATAATGCATGCGAGTGATCGACAAGGAATAATTGAAAAGATAAATAGTAAAGGGGGCCCTCAGGTCTTACCTTTTAAGTTGCTCCTCAGAAGTGCGTTACGTCGTCGCTGGAACGGTAAATGTTCCGTAACTTTTTCAGTTTTTTGATTCGGTTTCGCTACTGTTTTGCTTGCTGTTTTATCAATCTTCCGTCACTGATTTGGACTGTCGTTTTCTCTATTTTTACTCCTATTTCGGTTGCTATTTTTACTACTGTTTGTTGGTTATTTTTGGGACTGCTTTGTGAGTGAATTCATTCGGTTTTCACGCTGGTTTCTGTTTGGTTATTTGGCTCATGTCGAAGGGTTTTTGGGGGCAGTTTGTTGGCTCGGTAACGGGGGCTGTTTCTCGGTAATGGGCGGCTATTTTAGGGATTGTTTTATGGTTATTGTTTTTCTTATATCTTCTCGGCGAAGAGGGCAGTGTGCGTGCAAGGCTCGTAGTTGGTTTTTTTATTTTTTGACGTTGGCTGGCTATTCATAACTGGGCTGCTGTTAGGGGTATTATTATTTGTTGGTGTTCACGTGTCTAAGGATGGCTTATTGTCTTTAGCTTCTTGTCTCTTAGGCGGTGGTGTTTGTTTGCTTATGGTGGTGTCGGTGATGAATGGTAGTGTTTTGGCAATTTATGGTTGATGAGAGGATTTACTACGTGAAGGTGTGTTCGGCTGGCCAGGTTTGTGTGTCTAGGGTGTTTGGCCGAGAGAGGGGAGAGTGAGAGGCTGTGAGTGTCTTCTTATTTTTGTTATTTTGTGAGTTGATGAGAAGGGCTGCGTGAGTGATGAGAGAGATCAATTTTTAGGTTTCATGGTGTGTTTGTGGCACTGTGTAGTGAGAAGAGAGAGATGAGAGAGGTTAGAGACTGTATGCGTGAGGAGAGAAGAAGTCTTTAGGGTTTGTGCATGGCTCTCGGTTGGGATCGGTTGAAGGGTTCTGGTTATTACCGTGAGTGTGTGTTTTTTTATTTTAGAGAGAGATGAGAGAAGAGGGAGACGAACATGGTTTGGATTGTGTCTATTTTTATAATGGTGAGATAGGGTTTCATGTGAATGGGATTTCAAAACAAGGAAATAAAATCATGCAATAAAGAGGTGCATTTAATTAATTTATTTCGGGAAAGAATATTTGTGTATTTTTGGTGGGGAATATATTCAAAATATTTTTTTAATATGGAAGGTGATTTAATTGGATTTTGGCATGTGTTAAATGCGATTTGAATATTTTTGGATTTGATTTAATGGGCCTTGGGCGTGTGGCTTGGACTTTGTGGGCTTGGGCGTGTGGCTTGGATTTTTATGGCCTTGCGCGTGTGGCTTGGATTTTTGTGGGCTTGCGCGTGTGGCTTAGTGTGGGTTGCGGGGATTTTGGGCTGAAGCTAACATTTAAAATGGAGATCCATTAAGTGAACCCGAGACCAAACAAACGAATTAAAATTGATGATGTACTTATTTTTGAATTTTCCATTCCGACGTCCATTTCCCGCGACTTCTGTAACTTATCGGGTAGTGCCTCCATACGAGGCTCATCATCGGGCTTCTATGCAAAAATACAGTGTCTACAGTCGCCCCCACTTTGATGGGACTTGTGCAGTGTGTGACAGTGACAATCCTATCAAAGTCATGCATGCATTTTTACTTACCTGGCTCGCCAGCTATTGCTTAACTTACTTGTTATTCTGAGATGCTTCAAACTGAGATGATGGTGGTGAGGTGCTTCGACCGCGGGTTCATTCCCGAATCGTTACTGTATGAGGTGGTTCATTCCCGAACCTTTACTTTATGAGAGGTGGTCCATTCCCGAACCGTTACTGTGAGAGGTGGTCCATTCCCAAATCGTTACTGTGAGGTGGTCCATTCCCGAACCCATTACTGTGAGGTGGTCCATTCCCAAACCGTTACTGTGAGAGGTGGTTCATTCCCGAACCGTTACTGTGAGGTGGTCCATTCCCGAACCGTTACTGTATGAGGTGGTCCTTTCCCAAACCGTTACTATATGAGGTGGTCCATTCCCGAACCGTTACTGTGAGGTGGTCCATTCCCAAACCGTTACTGTGAGAGGTGGTCTATTCCCGAACCGTTACTGTGAGATGGTCCATTCCAGAACCGTTACCCTATCAGGTGTTCCATTCCAGAACTGTTACTGTGAGGTGGTCCATTCCCCAACCGTTATTGTGAGAGGTGGTCCATTCCCGAACCGTTACTCTGAGGTGGTCCATTCCCGAACCGTTACTGTGAGGTGGTCCATTCTCGAACCGTTACTATGAGAGGTGGTCTATTCTCGAACCACTTTCCATTTTCGGAGTGCCATTTCTGGCTTGCTCGTCCTCATTCCCGAGGAGTTGCTCGTCCCCATTCTCGATGTTATGCTCTATAACTGGAGCGCCATTCCTGGCTTGCTCATCCTCATTCTCGAGGTTATAACCCATTCCCGGAGCGCCATTCCCGGCTTGCTCGTCATTGCCGCTTTTTCCTTATTCTTTCTTCAAAAACCTGCGAAGACAAAACAAAAATTACGTGTATGTGACTTGTATGCATATATGCATGGATGTATTTCCTATTCCGATGGGTTAGGTCTTCCTTGTGTTCCTCAGTGCTTCTTGCCTACAAAAGTCTTTGATCGCCCCAAGGGTCTGCTTATGGTTTCCTTTTGCCAATTCTACTTTGGTGATTGCTCAGTTTTCTTTGGTCTCATGACTCCATATCTCGTCATGTCTCTGATTTGTGAGGTGGTAGACTGGTCGCCCCCAGACTTGGTTTAGCTTTCTATTATTCGTTGCTTGCACTAGGTCAATATAAATCACGTGATGTGATGTTCCATATCAACATACTATATTACATGCTACGAAATAGTCCCAATAGTTATACATATTATTGCCTTCAAAGAATGCCCAGTATTGAAACCAGAGAACCTTCAAAGCACTTGATGCAACTCAAATCCAAGCGTTTGAATAAATGATCTGAACCAGACTCAAAGTGTGTGTGTGCAAAAATTATTTTACAGTTCGATTCCTAGGTAAGCCAACTCAATGATTTTGTTTCAAAAATTGGGATCGATGGGTCAAACCAACTTAGATATCTCGATTATGCTCTGCAATTGCTTTTCCGTGCTCAATATGATATAATTTTATTTTTCATTTGTCTCTCTTTCTTTTCTTTTTCTTTTTCTTATTTTTTTATTTTTTTTTTTGCAACACACCTACCCTTTAAGGTAAAATTTCTCCTCATGGTGGTCCTAATAATTGCCCATGGATAGCTTCACGCTTATCGGTTATAGGTGGTTAAATTTTTTTTTTTCGAGACTTTTCTTTTATTTTCAACCATACCACAAATCATACACACAAGCAAATCATGATAGACATCTAAGCAAACGATCATTCATCGACCTATAATTTCTTCAACTAGTCACCTTGCTGACTACTCAGGTTTTCACTGCTAAGAACCCATAATGAAGTGCTTACGAGTCTAACATAGATCAATTACTCAAAGTATCAGATAAAAGCACATCAAGAAATTATCGTTTCTAAGATTTCACCCTAAAACAAAAGATTTCATCATTGGACTGATGCTTAACTATTAAGGAAAAAGCTCGAATAAGTAGGCAAAATCAATGTCTTATGATTAATGGATGCGGGATCACAATTGAATAAGATCAGGAAAACAAACATCTCCATAATTTGCAACTTTGTCTTCTTCCATCTTCTTGCTTTCTTCGAACATCAGATCCTCCAACTGTAGTAATTCTTTTTCCCATATACTTTCCCATTTATGCTTTGTTTCATCTTTACTACTGTTGTCCCATATCCCCATGCCGGAAGCTTGGTGGTTGTGAGTTTGGAGGAAAATGCTGTCGGGTAGGCCGGAGTTGATTATCTGGGTGGGTGGAGGGTTTCTGTGTGCGTTGGGTTGTTCTTTTTCCGGGTCGGGTATTTTATTGGCGTCAATGAGCTTCTGGATCTCATGCCTAAGGTGGGTGCATTTGTCAATTTCATGGCCTTTTTGCTGGTGGTGGTAACAATATAGGTTTAGGTCAAGGTAGCGTGGCACAGGGTTTGGAAGTGGTTTAGATTCTAAGAGACTTATGAGTCCTTGCTTTTCAGCTCTTCAAACACCTCTGACAAAGGTCTATTAAAATTAGAGAATCGCTTGTTCTTGATAGGGGCGACCTCAGAAAGAGTGGGCTTGGTCCCCTAATGGTCTTTCTATTCATGTTGCAGAACTTCCTATTATTGGCTATATGAGGTATGGTCAAACTGGCCACAGCGGTGGTCAAAGCTTGCAACTGCTCTGTAATTTTGGTTACTTTGGTCTCCAACTGATCCATGCGAGAACCCTCATTATCTGACTCACTCATGTTCGCTAACTGTCTTTTGACGAGTCTTCCTTCATCTTTAAGCCAACGGGTATCTATGGTGGCTTTTAAAACTACGAGTTAGCATGGTAAATGTATGCGTGCGATGCATGAGATATATAAGATGCATGAGGTGATCAAACAGAATATATCCTTCCAACCTTATTTCTCTCACACTCGGGTTAAGCCTATTTTTGGTTATAGATAAGGCTTATTCTATGCATCGATGCAAGGTACACAAAATAGCTCTCTCCTATGCTACAGGGTGAACCTTGGCCGCTTCTGTCCCTTTCCATCGGTAAAAGACAAAGACCACCCATTTACAACAACACTAAGCCGATTATGGGATCATTCCATTGTCTAGAAACGATGAATTGGGCTTTCGGCAACCGGGGTCATGGGTATGAACTTAGAAGCGTCCAAAAGTATACAAATAAGCCGTAACAAGGCGTATCCTTTATGGATGAAAGCCAGTGCGGATATCGAACTCGTGCTTCTAGCATATTTGGATCATGTTTGGACTTTCTAAACCCATCAATGTTTTCATACAAGTTGGCCCATTTTCATTTCAAAGCATTCAATCATAATATTACGAGGTGTCAACTTGTCCCAGTTGAAAAAGGCCCAACATGTTTACACTTTTGAAATAACTTCAAATGATAGGGGGCCCAAACACAAAGTGGCCCATCGGAATTTCAGAAGCTTTTGGCCTAATAGTCATAAGACATAAACTCGTCCCAGTTTAAATGGCCTAACAAGTTCACATCTCATGACAAGAAGTCCAAATGAATCCAAATGATGATTGTCTCAAACACAAGCAGAAATGGTGGCTTCTATAGGTCATATAACTATGGTTCTTGTCCAGTTTTATAGGAGTATTGATAAAGGCTCCCACCGGCGAATGGTTGCCCACAACTAGGTCTCCCCACTCAAGGGTTCGAACAACCAAGTGAGCCCACTTTTTTTATACCTTAAGGTACGTGCCAACGAGTGATGACACCATATAACGATCCGCCACTTCGACCGAAAGTGACTTCACGATACACGATGCCATCAAGGTAAAAAAAGGTATGCAAAATATATGAGACAAGGTCAACTAAAGCAAAAATCACAAACATTAAAAGAAATTATTTCGAGGCCGATTCTCTATCCCCAGTGGAGTCGCCAGACTGTAGACATGATACAGAGGTGTGCGACGCTGTCCGGGCTCGAGGCCCGGTCGGGAGTACGGAATAACCCACGAGGGACTAAACCGGAGAATAAAGGAGTCGCCACCCAGTGTGAACTGGGAAATGATTTAAGGCTGCACTCACCCCTCGCAAGGGAATACCTCAAACCGTTGGGTTCAAAAAGGTCCCTTACTTATGCCAATTGTAATGAAAGGATTTATGCAATAGTATAACCAAGTCTTATGAAACACATGCAAGATAATTTAATCAACACCGAAGTTTGCACACCCATAAAAGTAAATAAAATAAAAACGAGCGCATAATTCCATAAACATATCAAATAAAGAAATGCGAAAATATAATAAATAATAACAGTAAAGAGCGTCAATAATAAAGTGAGATGATTAAGTATGTGTAGGCACTGCATTTTTTGCATATAAGTCCCGATGATGAGTCTCGTATGGAGGCAATACTCTTTAGGTTGCGGAAGTCGCTGGAAACAAATGTCGGAAGGGGAAATTCAGAATAAGTATGTCATCGGATTCAATTAACATGTTCACTGCTTTCGCGTTCGTGCTGCATTCGTGAACACGTTCGAACGTCAAAAAGATTGCGGGCGTTCGTGTAGCGTTCGAATTGGCGTTCGAAGGTGTCGGTACTTCTGGTTTTTTTGCTAGCCTCACGCCCAAGCCCAATTAGCCCACCGAAACCATCCAAAAATAATTAAAATATTTAAAATACATGTCACAAATTAAACTAAATTAATTAGATCAAATAACTTCCTAATCTAATCAAATCCCTTCTCTAATCAAAGGTGTCGGTGATGAAGGGCAGTGTTTTGGCAGCTTGTGGTTGATGCGAGGATTTGCTACATGAAGGTGTGTTCTGCTGGCCAGGTTTGTGTGTCAAGGGTGTTTGGCCTAGAGATGAGAGAGTGGGAGGTCATGCGTGTCTTCTTATTTTTGTTATTTTGTGAGTTGATGAGAAGGGCTACGTGAGTGATGTGGGAGATCAGTGTTTTAGGGTTTTATAGGTGTGTTTGTGGCACTGTGTTGTGAGAATAGAGAGATAAGAGAGGTTAGAGATTGTATGTGTGAGGAGAGAATAAGGCTTTATGGTTTGTGAATGGCTCTCGGTTGGAATCGGTTGAAGGGTTCTGGTTATTGCCGTGATTGTGTGTTTCTTTATTTTAGAGAGAGATGAGAGAAGAGGGAGACGAACAGGGTTTGGATTATGTCTCTTTTTATAATGGTGAGCTAGGGTTTCATGTGTATGGGATTTCAAAACAAGGAAACAAAATCATGCAATAAAGGGGTGCATTTAATTAATTTATTTAAGGAAATAATATTTGTGTATTTTTGGTGGGTAATATATTCAAAATATTTTTTTTTTAAATTGGAAGGTGATTTAATTGGATTTTGGCATGTGTTAAATGTGATTTGAATATTTTTGGATTGGATTTAGTGGGCCTTGGGCGTGTGGCTTGGACTTTGTGGGCTTGGGCGTGTGGCTTGGTTTGGGTTGCGGGGATTTTGGGCCGAAGCTAACATTTAAAACGGAGATCCATTGAGCGAACCCGAGACCAAACAAACGAATTAAATTTGATGATGTACTTATTTTTGAATTTACCCTTCCGAAGTCCGTTTCCCGTGACTTCCGCAACTTATCGGGTAGTCCTCCATAGGAGGCTCATCATCGGGCTTCTATGCAAAAATACAGTGTCTACAGTTACCAAATGAAACAAGTAACTTAGTAAAAGAAATTCAAATGAAATTAACAAAAATCTCATTATTATTGTCCTACCATTCACGCCAATTGTGGGAAAGTATATAAGGCTTTTTGTTTCATTTTCTTTCATTAACACAAGTTACCAAATAAAATTACAAGTAAAGTTTGAGAGAAAAGCTTGAAGAACAAAGGAAAAAGCTTATGGAAAATTTGATTTTGTAAGTATTTTCCAACTTTCTTCAACTAGAAAAATGTTTCCATGTTTCTATGTTTTAACATGTGTTGCTTAGACTTTTTCTACTCCTTAAGTATGTAATTAAATTTGTTTGAGACTTGTTGGAAAGATGTTTGCATGTTTATAACAAAGTATGCTTATAATTGGTCATTAAGCATTCTTTTGATTAATTAGTAATCAAGTTCCATTCTAGAGTTTTAAGGCCACTCATTTATGACCTATAATTGTTCTTGAGTTATTTTAAGTGGTGAGACTTGTTTGGTGTGTCAAAGAATTGATTAAAGTATTGAATTATTCAATTTAGTGTAAATTGATCAATTGGAGTAATTTGAGAAATTAGGGTTCTTAACCTATTCCAATTTTGAGGCTTTTCATATATGTGATATATTATGGTGTGTATATGATGCATATGAAATTTGGGATTGATTAGATTTGATCAATCCTAATATAATTAGAATTTGATTTCCTACCAGTCCATAACTATAACAACCCCGATCTGGGAGATGCTACCGGCAGAGGATAGACCGTTCTAACCCCATAAGCCTCTGACTCTTCAACTATAATCAATTACTAATATTCTTCTAATTGTATTTTATATTTTGGACCATGACCCAAACTTAAATAACATACAAACTCAACTACCATATCTATCTGTATACATGATATCACTTTCTTTTACAATGACTGTTTCAAACAAAGACTAATATAAGACATTTATTTAACACTGACTGGACACTCTCTGACTATGACTTGGACTGGTGGACTCCATCCCTAGTGACTGCATCAGTATCCATCCTCCCGAGCTCGTCCTCCGAGAAGCCTATAAGATACAAAAACTGGAGTGGGGGTTAGATCGTCGTACGATCTAAGTGAGTGGACTATAAAACTGAAATACTCAAATCAAAATGTTAGGTTTTAAAACTAAAGTTTCAGAAATCTCTTCATATGAAACCTCTTTTCTGAAAACTTCGTCTGAAAACTCTTTAATAAAACTGGTCTTTCTGAAAACTGCTATTAAAACTCTGGTTTTCGAAAACTATTTCTAAAATCTGATTCCTGAAAACTGTGTTCTGA
The DNA here is from genome assembly GCA_019454045.1 of Zanthoxylum bungeanum. NCBI lineage: Eukaryota > Viridiplantae > Streptophyta > Magnoliopsida > Sapindales > Rutaceae > Zanthoxylum > Zanthoxylum bungeanum. The sequence continues at coordinate 31,580 of SKCR01026337.1, forward strand.
AAGTCTGAAAACTGTGAGCTGCTCTGAATCTGAAAACCTTGACGTATGAGGGCGTTACGTATCGCTGTCACCCTATACGCCTATCTGTAGCCAGCAGTGTAAATCCATGACTTTGGGGAGTTACTTATCGCTGTTCCCCAAAGCATGCCACTACTGTCTCTGAAACTGGTCGTCTTGGGGCGTTACGTATCGCCGTCCCCCAAGCCACAAACTAGAACTTAGGGTGCGAATCTATGCTACCAGCCAAGCTCTAAACTAGAGTCCAGGTACACGAACCTATGCCGTCATACTGGCTCTGAAACTAGGATCTAGGGGCATTATGTATCGCAACATGTCTCATGCCCCGAAATCATAAAAACTCATGCTTTGAATCTCGAAACTGTACAAAACATTTTTCTGGAAAATAGTTATTTTCTGAAATATAACCTTGCATGAAATAACTGTAAAGAAAATCTTTTAATGCCCTATAGCGTGAAAATGTAAGTCTGAAACAACAATAACAGAATAAAAGTCAGTTTAAAGGAAAAATGTCAACTCACTGATTCGGAACTTGCCGGTAACTCCTTGCGATGGTTGCGGAACCGCATCTCCTGATGATAATCGAGAATCAGCAAAATTAATTAGTACCAATGTTGCGAATTATATCCTTACTTAACAAAATATATTCGTTATTCATGATAACTCATCCTCTCTATGTTACTAATATTTTAGGATGGTCTAATAATTTTTACTACACTCGTTCAAGGATCTATCAAGCTACTTCGTAAAACTCCATATTATGCACCCTTTCCAGAAAATTTCAGTGCACTAACACTGATTTTGAAAATTTGGTACGCTTAATCGGGGATGCATTTGGGGCTGAAATTTTAATAGAATACTCTCTTTTTGTGTCTATTGTATGTTGGATTTTACGGATCGTTGTTTCGATTCCTAGAACTCAAGTTATGGACTGAAGTTCAGGGGCTGTGCGACTGGAAAAACTGGGCACATGGGCAGCAGGTAGCCCGACTTCAAAAATTCGGTTCGGTCTCATCTTGAGTCCAAAAATTCTGAATTTTGGATATGCTATTCCCATATATGTCTAGTTTATCAAGAATTTTACGGTTCATCGATCGGGCATATAAAACTGAAGTTAGAAGTGATCAAACACAACCTGTACCGGAACGGGACTGAACTTATTTCATTAATTATCTCCCTTGTTTCACCATCTGATTTAATACATTTAATCCGAAAACCCCCAACAGAATTTCTACTATTATATACACTCTTCATAACATAAAAAATCATGCTTAATTTCTTAATTTGATATGAGCTTGGCATTTTGACGAATAGTTGGTGTGTGAAATTCTCAAATTCACCATTTCTACAATGTTAGTTATATCTACTCCCATTTATATATTCATTACACCACAACATAATTCAAGTCACTATCAATTATCTCAAAACAAAAGGAATCACACAATCATCATCATACTTATGTTCTCAACACAACACAATTACCAAATCATCAAACTCACCATTTTAAAGAAAATGGGTCATGAGTTTCTTACCTTTTCCATGCTTGATTTTCCTCAACCTTTGTGTTCCATGATTGTAACTCCTCATTTTTGCTTCTTCCCCTTCTTCTTTCTTCTTCTCTCCTTCTTTCTTCCATACGTTTCTTCTTTCTTTCTTTTTGTAATTTATGTTTCCAATTTTTTGAATTTGGTGAATAGTGTTTCATTTATATACTAGGGCCTTTTGGATATTTGGAACATTTTAGAAGAATGTAGAAAAATGGAGAAAGTTTGAGACTTTTGATTTGGGTCCAAAATCATTATTCTTCCGAATTTTTGACTTGCATTTTTGACCTATTTTTGATCCGAATTTGGAAAACTATTCAACTCGAAAGTTGTAGGTCTCGATCTTAGCTTTCCGATGATATATCATTCATAAAAATCGGAGTTCGTATGAGAACGTGAAGGCCCAAATACCATGGGATATCCGGAGTTGTACTTTATACAACCTCGTGTCTGAATTTTGAAATAATAGCTGATCATCCTCAAAGTCATTTCATGAGTATATTTATGCCCAAACATAATTTATATTATATTATCTTCGTCAAGCAACACCACAGTACTACAACGTAACAGTAACTAAACTACCGGTCGTTACAAATTCTCCCCCCTTATATAGGATTCGTCCTCGAATCTTTTCTGGTGTCTAACTTGCGGTTTTCCCTATTTCGAGAATATCTTGCGATTCTTCTACACTTATCTTCTTGTCTCTCAATTTTTACTAGTTACTTAATCTTCCTATTTTCTCTTTTCTAAGTTCTCGCTTCGTAAGATCTCTACTGAGTATCATTAACTACTTCTTTCCTGGACTTTTATCTGTGCTCAATATACCTTATCGCCAAAAATCTCTTTTTCCTAAACCTCTACTTATGCTCCACCATTACTTAACGCGATCAACTTCTTAGTAATTTGTACCTTTGACCCTTAGTATGGATTCTGATGTCTCCATAATTGTACTCAATATTTCTTTGCTTCACTTGTCCAACTTGATATTAATATTATTTCTCATCACTTAGCTATTAACTTTCTATATTTTCCTTGCAAACTTCAACTGTTTATGAGCTTCTCTCTTAATGTTCCAAAATTTCTTCTTTTCTAAGGGGGGTTGGGGTTCTCTAACTTACTGATATTTTCTATCGACGTCATTTGTACCTAAAGTGTTACTTCTGGATAATTTCTTAGTGATCCTTCTCGATTTAGTTCCGGTTAAAGCTTATATTCTTTCGTACTTTACTTTTGTTACTCACATTCTTGTCAATACTCCATAGTTCGAAAATTCTTTTTTCTATGACAATTGCAGCTTTGCACTAACTTAATTCTTTGTTATTGCCTACCGATACCTTTACTTAAGGGTGGCAGAAAAGCCCACGGCCCGGCCTGGCCCGTCAAGCCCGGCCCGGCCCGTCGGGCTTTGGCCCGGCCCGACGGGCTAAATGACCAAACCGGGCCTATCAGACAGGGCCCGACTCGGGCTCGGGCCCGAGCCGGGCTCAAAGATTTAAGCCCGGGCCCGGCCCGGCCCGGGCTTAAATATAAAAAAAAAAAAAAATAAGGGTTTTCACTTATTTTTGGCTTTTGCCTTTTGCCCTAATTCAGTCACTCACTCACTCGTCAGTTCGTCTTCTTCAAAATTCAAATCAGTGAGTGAATCACAAATTCACAAATCACAAATCTGGCAGGCGGCACTCGGCAGCAGTCTCTGTCTCTCACTCTCTCGGCATCGGCACTTCGGCAGTCACAGCACAGCTCGGCACTTCGGCAGTCACAGCACAGCTCGGGCACTTCGCCATTCACAAATCAGTGAGTGAAACACATTTTCTGTATGTGTTTTGATGCTTAGTTTGGTAAATTTTAGGTGGGTTTTGGCGTTTTGCTCTAAATTAGTGAATATTTAGTGTTTGATGTTGGGTGAAAATTTGGGTCTTTATTGCTTACTTATACTGACTTTTGAAGATTGAATTTTGGATTGTGAGGAAGGTTTACTCATTAGAAATTAATCAAATTATATTCTTTTGTGGATTCAGAGACTTTATTGAGTTTGAATTTTAGATTTTGTTTGTTCAAGTTTTGCAAAAAGCATTAAGGTTGTGGATTCAGAGACTTTTGTAATTTATGAAGTAAATATTAGTGTACAAACAGAATTAAGGGCTTAATTTCCCTAATTTAGATCAGTGGGGATTAAGTTTATTGTAGGTAACTTTTTTCTTTCAAAATTTTGAAATACAGGCAAATGCGAAGGAGAAATTTATGAGGATTAAGCATGCATACAATACATTGCTGAGTTCTGAATTGTGATCAAACTGGTTGTTTTGTTGTCTTGTCACTTGTTACGGCTGCTTGTGTTTGCTATTGTTATGTCTAACTTGGAAGAATCTGGATGCTTTACTTGGATGTGGTTTGTTATGTATCTCTCATATTGTTGATGTGATTTTTTTCCCCAGATTTTGTTATGTCTAACTTGGAAGAATCTACGCCTATTCGGCCAAATTCTCCTGTTTTTCTTAACGGCCTTGAAGATGTACGCGAGCATAGTGATGAGGAAAATGAGATCCTTGATATTGAAGATGGAAATATAGATGAAGATGGTAACAAAAGAAAGGGGGTAGCATTAGAAAATATGGATAATAAGAGACGAGCGACAGCAAAATGTTGGGATCATTTTACCAAGATTAATGTTGGTGGGCAAATGAAGGCAAGATGTAATCACTGTGCCAAGTTATTGAGTGGTTTGGCTGCAAAAGGTACCAGTCACTTAAATAGACACATGAAGAATTGTTATACTAAAAAACAGCCTAAGTTTGAAGATAGAGTTCAAAAAACTCTCAATGTTATAAAGCAAGAAGATGGAACGACTTCAATGGAGCTTAGATCATTTGATGTAAATATTGTCCGTCAAAAAATTACGTCATTGGTTATAAAGCATGAGCTGCCACTGAAGTTTGTTGAGTTTGATGCTTTTAATGACTTGATGAATTATTGCAACCCTTTGGTGAAGAAGATGTCCAGAAACACTTTAAAGGCTGAGATTTTCAAATTATATAAATCAGAAAAGATGAAAATAATGAATTTGTTGAATATTAATGACGGCAGGGTTGCTATTACTACTGACATGTGGACTGCTGGTAACCAAAAGAGAGGGTATATGGTCGTTACAGGACATTTCATTGACAACTCATGGCATTTACAAAGTCGAGTTTTAAGGTAATTTAATTTTGTGTACTTATAATATTATGTCTAACTTATTTATTGAATATGCTAACATTTGATTACATACATTATGTATATGTAGGTTCATATATGTACCAGCCCCACATACTGCTGAGTGTCTATCTCAAGTTCTAATTAAATGTTTGATGGACTGCAATGTGGATCGAAAGCTGTCAACAGTTACTTTGGATAATTGTTCAACTAATGATGCAATGGTAGAAAGATTGAAGGGAATGCTTTCAACTGAATCTTTGTTAGTGGGTGGTAGATTGTTTCATATGAGGTGTGCAGCTCATATTTTGAACCTAATTGTGAAGGACGGTTTGACCGTGATTGAAGTGGGTATTGCAAAGATTAGGGAGAGTGTTGCTTATTGGAGTAGCACACCGAAAAGGAATGAAACTTTTTTGATGTCCGCACGTCAATCATTGATGAATAGTGAAAGAAAGTTGGTCCTTGATTGTCCGACTAGATGGAATTCTACATTTCTCATGCTTGATATTGCAGTTAAGTACAGAAAAGTTTTTCATAGAGTGCAACAAATTGAGCCCCATTATAAATGTTTGCCTTCTGATGCAGAATGGGAGATGGCTGAAAAAATGGTAGATAGATATTTACGTCCATTTTATTTGTTGACAGAGATGTTCTCAGGCAATATGTTTTTTCCACTGGCTTGTAAAATGAAGATGTCTTTGATGGAGTGGCAAATGTCCCTTATTCCTCAAGTTAAACAAATGGCCTCTATTATGATTACTAAGTTTGAGAAATATTGGCAAGAGATTCATGGGGTGTTGGTTATGGCTGTCATTCTTGACCCAAGATTTAAGATGTTGTTAATTGATTATTATTTTCCGAAGATTTATGGTGTGGGTGTTCAAGAGCAAATTATAAGAGCACGTCGGCTTTCTGAGGAGATAGTTGCTTATTATGAAGCTAAGTCTGATGTTGGTGGTGAATCTTCTACTTTAAATGTTCATTCTCAGAGAATTGTGACCACTGATTCGTCTTCTTTTTAGATTTGTCTGACTTTGATTCTTTTGCCACTCAAAGCAATCGTATGACAAGATCAAAGTCCGATCTTGAAAGGTACTTAGAGGAGCCTTTAGTTACTAGAACTCCAGACTTCGATATTTTGATTTGGTGGAAGACAAATAAAGGAAAATATCCTATTTTGGCTGAGATAGCTAAAGATATACTAGCTATTCCTATTACGACTGTGGCATCAGAGTCTGCTTTTAGCACTGGGGGGAGGCATTTGAGTCCACATCGTGCCAAATTACATCCTGACACATTGGAAGCAATAATGTGCACTCAAAATTGGTTATGGGCTTCTGAGCGAGGTAAAATACAATAAGGATTATTTCTTAATTATTTATTCTTTGATTTACATGTTTTAACATTTTTTTTCATTAGGTCTTATTCCTGAACAACTTATAATTTCTGGAGAGGAACTGATGGATGAAGTTGAAGGAGACTTCGAGCCACAAGAGTTAGATTAGTTTGATGCATTACTTTGTAGCATTTGGATGAAACATTGAAGCTTTTAATGTATTTGTTTCGTTGTTTGTGGTATTTGGATTGTTAGTTTATAGATGAAACATTTGAACTTTTGATGTATTTGTTTGTGCCATTTGGATGGATGATCAGTTAGTTTATGGATGAAATATTAAAACTTTTAACTTTTGAGGTATTTAGTTGTAATTTTGGATTTTTAGTTCATGGTTCATGGATATTACTTTGAAAATTTTGATGTTTTCGTAAATTGTTTAGCAAATTTCGTATTTAATGTTAATGTATTATATATATATATATTATATAATATAATATAAATTTCTTTTCAAAGAAAAAAAAAAAAAAAATTGGTCGGTCTTAGGCCCGGGCCCGAGCCCGAGTCGGGCCGGCCCGGCCCGGCCCGGAAACTCCCGGGCCGGGCTTTTTTCGGGCCCGGGCCTAATTTTTTTTGGCCGGGCTCGGGCCGGGCTTCAAAAAGCCGGCCCGGCCCGGCCCATTGCCACCCCTACCTTTACTTATAAGTATTTCTCCTACCGTCGTTGCACCTTAACAGTTTCACTCTTCTAACCTGTTCTTAGTACTCTTTTCATCCTCCGCTTATTCTACTATCTACTGGGAACTTTCTTGGTCTAAGTCTCTGTCTTATGACCTGAGGAATATCATATTTCTTTACATTGAATCCTTAGAACCTCGGTCATTACTTGCCTAATCCCTTATTTTGTACTACTCCATATGCTGGGGTTTTATTATGGAAATCCGGTAATGCAGCGGAATAGTGAAAAATCAAAATTTTCCGATTTCAAAACTTTTTCTCGGATTAATTAAATAAACTTATTTATTTAATTACCCACTAATTAAATTATGAAATAAAACACATTAAATCAAATTTATGTGAATTTACCGAATTACCCACTAAACCAAGCATTTTGTTTATTTTAATCCGAAATTGTTCGAAACGATTTTAGATAATTCTAAATCATTACATATATGAATTTAACATGTCATACATATTGAAATTCAAATTGCAACAAAAATTTCCAAAAATAACCCCAAAGCCGAGAGCCATATAGAAGTAGATTAATGTGCATTTTGCACTTCCAAAGTTCAAAATACATTAAGACAAAATCCAATCAACCCAATATTTTACATGCATCATATACACATCCAAATAAACCATATAAATGAAAATCCCCAAATTTGGAAGTGATCTTAAACCCTAAGTTTTCAATATCTTCAAATTGGACAAATTAGACCAAATTTGTTAAGTCCAATACTTCAATCATGTTTCTTCCATTACAATCAAGCCTCACCACAATGAAAAAACTATAGAACAAATCTAGGTCATTTAAGAGTGGGTCAACAACTCTAGATTAGCAACAAGGTTCAAAAACCATGAAAGAATGCTTACTAGTTCATTAGTAACATTCTATCAACTTTATACATGCTCAACCCCTTTATCAAACTTTCAACCACCAAAAGTACAAAGAATAAAGAATAGAAAAATTTAAGAACACCACAAGATGTAGCCAAGAACAAGAGGAATATTTTTCTCTCTAATGGAAAGTTGGAAATACTTACTTAAATCCAAACTTTCATATTTTTTTCATTTCCTTTCTCTCAAGCTTCTTTGCTTTCCTTTAATGGAGGTTTTGATAAAGTGTTTTAGGTTATCAAACCCTAAATGAAAACAAAATAATTTATACTTCATTTCCTAGCCTTGGCGAAAATTGTGTATAACAAAAATATCATGATATTTGTTTTTTTTTTTGATTCATTTAATTACAACTTGTCCACTTGGTTAAAAAGATCATTACACTTTAATGAATAATTCAAACAAGTCAAAAATTGCAACTAAATCATTAAATAAAATATAATAACTTAAAATATTCATACTTTATTTAATTTAATCATTTAACAATTAAATAATTAATTAATTAATAATTAAATACAAATATATTAAATATATGTATTATTTTACATTAAATATTAAATACATATATATATTATGATATTAGTCAAATATCTCAATTTGACAATAATTAATGTGTATTTGAATTAATCTAACATTAAATGCAAAACGCAAAAATTAAGGAAATGACTATCGGGTCCATACACATGTATTTTCGTTTAACCTTTAAATGACTTTATAAATAATCAATATTATTTATAAATGTTGCTCTAGTACTTTACGAGTATATTTCATTAGTGAAACTCTCTAGATTCAGGCATATCCGTCACGAAATCCAATTTCGTGTCCATAATTTATCCACCCGTAAATTATGACGATCAGGGATAATCTCGCTGAATCATACAGGTCGAGGTCATGGAAAATGTATAATTCCTCCGTCACAGGTATCCGGATAAATCCCAGAGATATAGATGTTAACGTCAAATCTCTATAGAGATTATCCAGTCGACTATTCTATTAGCAATCTCAAAAAGAACATTTAGAACTAACTTCTAAATTGTACCACGGGCCCATGGTTTTTATCTGATTGCTAATCATATGGACTACCTATGCTCTGATACACAGAACTGACGGATCCTATCTCGATACACACAGGACACCCTGAGGATCGATCCACACCCAACGAATAGGCGGAGGTCTGATATAAATAGATCGTTGACGTGACTGCCATATAAGTGTGGAAGATGTCTCATTCGTCCACAGTGGTATCTCAAGTCGAAGAATCACAAGTGCTACTCAACCCGATAAGATTCTTATTGACGTTGGTGTACCATCCATTAAAAATCTTCGGTGAGTCGTTCAGTATTTATCCGCTATAAACACCTACACGTCTATACTAGTCTCCAAGACTTATGGTTCATTGAGAAACCATTGGAATCATATATTCCAGTATACGACATGTATCGGTCTCAACGGGTTTAATTTACTGACCAAGTAGTGTAAACCTTGACCAGGACTTGTCTGAGAATGACAACGTCATGATATAACTCAATGTCAGTTGCGACGCTTTTGCAACAGCATCATGACTAGTCATTCTAAGGTCATTACGTCTTTACCATATTAAAAGATACATTATATTATGGAAACTGCATATATTATTCATAATAATAACGTTTTACAGAAGTATTCATAAAGAAATACAACCGAGAATTAGCGCTCTTAGCACCAACCCCAACAAAAACTCCCATTTGCTCTAGTGCCAATAACGATTGTATCTAATACCCATCGACTCCATGTGTTTATCAAACAACTTCGGAGGTATGGCCTTTGTCAGTGGGTCTGCTACATTATCTTCACTCGGTACCTTGCATACGGCAATATCCCATCGCGACACAATCTGTCGAATGATGTGGTACTTACGTTCAACATGCTTCGACTTCTGATGCGCCCTCGGTTCCTTTGCTTGTGCAATGGCTATAGTATTATCACATTATAACAGAATCGCGTTCTCAATACTTGGGACAACTCCCAATTCTGTGATAAAATTCTTTATCCACACAGCCTCTTTTGCAGCTTCAGAAGCTGTAATATATTCCGCCTCACTGGTGGAATATGTTGTTGATCCCTGTTTGGAACTCTTCCAACAATCTGCACCTCCGTTAAGGGTAAATACGAATCCAGATGTAGACTTTCTATCATCGGGATCCGATTGGAAATCAGAGTCTGTATATCCGTTAACTTGTAGTTCATTTCCTACATAAATTATTAACTTATCATTATTACCATTAAGATACTTCAGGATATGTTTAATGGCCATCCAATAGTCATTACCTTGATTGGACTGATATCGACTAGTTTTTCTAACAGCGAAACTGATATCAGGCCTTGTACATAACATGACATACATTATACTACCCAAACACGAAGTATAAGGTTGGTTAGACATTCTAACCTTCTCATCTTCTGTTTGTGGAATCATTTTCTTCGAAAGATGAATCCCATGTCTGAACGGTATGTTTGCTGTCTTACAGTTACCAAAATTATACCGTTCCAAGATCTTATCTATGTACGTTGATTGGGATAACCCAATCAGCTTCATTTGTCTATCTCTATAGAGTTTTATTCCTAAAACATATGAAGCTTATCCCATGTCCTTCATGGAGAAATTCTTACAGAGGTACGCTTTGACGCTTTGTAACATACCTAAATCATTCCCAATGATTATGATGTCATCAACATATAGGACTAAAAATACAACCATGCTCCCACTAGCCTTCTGATACACACAGGATTCTTCCGAATTCTTGAGAAAACCAGACGATCTAATAATCTCGTCGAATCGAAGATTCCAAATTCGTGAAGCTTGTTTAAGTCCATATATGGACTTCTTAAGCTTACATACCAAACCCGAGTTTTCACTGGACGCAAAACCTTCCGGCTGTTCCATATAGATTTCTTCATCAAGAAATCCATTTAGAAAAGCCATTTTGACATCCATTTGCCAAATCTCATTGTCATGATACGCAGCTATAGAAAGCAAAATCCAAATAGACTTAAGCATTGCTACTGGTGAAAAATTTTCATCGTAGTAGACGCCAGGTCACTCCGTGTAACCTTTTGCTAGCAGTCGGGCCTTGTAAGTTTCAACCTTACCGTCAAGCCCACGCTTCCTTTTGTAAACCCATTTACAAACGATAGGAACAATTCCTTTGTGAAGCGGAACCAAGTCCCAAACTTGATTCTCATGCATTAAGTCTAACTCAGATTTCATGGCATTTTGCCAATTCACGAAGTCGATGTCCAACATCGATTCTCTATAGGTGAAAGGATCAGTCTCTTCAACTAAGGGAACATCCATACTCTTATTTTGTATCAAATACAAGCGTTCAGGAGGTCTAGATACCATTTCTGACCTACGGAGTGTATGTGTTGAAGGTCCTTCATCTACTTGAACTTCAGGTTCCTCCGTTGGTTCGTTGTATTCAGGTTGGACTTCATCAAGTTCAACCTGTCTATGATTACCACCTTCAGTCAAAAATTCTACTTCTAGAAATTTTGCGAAGCGAGCTACGAACACATTTCGATGCTCGGTATCATAGAACAGATTCCCCTCTTATTCGAAGGATATCCGAAAAACCTAAACTTTTACCCGCAAGGCGAAAACTTATCTTGCTGAGTCACCCTGACAAAGGCAGGACAACCCCAAACTTTAATGTAACTAAGATTTGGTCTCCTACCGAACCATATCTCATACGGAGTCATAGGAACAGCTTTTGAAGGAATCTTATTCAAAAGATGTGCAGCTTTTAAAAAAGAGTAGCCCCATAAGTAATAGGGAAAATCTGTGAAACTCAACATCGATCAGACCATATCCAATAAAGTCCGATTTCTCCTCTCAGACACTCATTGTGCTGTGGAGTACCTGGAGGAGTATATTGAGCGAGAATCCCATTCTCCTTCATATTAATCACCACTCATATATCTCCACCTCGATCAGATCGAAGGCATTTAATATATTGACCAGTTTGTTTTTCTACTTCATTTCAGAATTCTTTGAACTTTTCAAAGGTTTCTGATTTATGTCGCATCAAATAGACATAACAGTACCGTGACAGATCATCGGTAAAGGTAATGAAGTACGAATAACCACTGTGAGCAGTCTGACTTAGTGGACTACATACATCAGAATATACGAGTTCCAGTAAGTTAGTGGCGCGATGTCCAACACCAGAAAATGAGGCTTTGGTCATCTTACCCTGAATACACGATTCACAGGTTGGATAAGATTCAATGGTGAGATCTGGTATCAAACCATTCTTAACCAATTGGGTAGGTAAGGCGTTAAACGATTACAGGCAAACTACGTTTATTAACTCCAGTATTTAAAATATCTTTTGAAGTTTGCAATGTATAATGACCATGCTGGTTTGGACAACAAAGGATCTGAATATTACTTTTATCATATAAATACAAAGGACAGTTCTTAATATTAATACGAAAGCCTTCTGTATCCAATACAAAAAGTGATATAATATTAGCTACACATCCTGGTACAAAATGACAGTCATTTAGCAAAAGTGTCCCATTCGGCAATGAGATCTCGCATACTCCCACTGCAACTGCATCCAGAGAGTCTCCACTCCCGAATCACAACTGTATCTCTCCAGGCTTAGTCTTCTACTTTCCTTCAGCACCTGCAACGAATTGCAAATGTGAATGGGACAAGAAGAATCTAAAATCCAGTTGGATGTAACGGCTTCACAAGCCAAAGATAAATCAATAACTGTAAAAATAAATGTACCTGATGTAGATGCTCTCTCCCTCCTTAGCTGGGCAATGTAGTCAGGACAGTTCCTTTTCCAGTGCCCGACCTTGCTGCAGTGATGGCACTTGTCTTCGGAAGCTCTCTTGGGCTTTACTATATTTGCCTGTGGTTCAGGACCGAGACCCTTCTTCTTCTTCCATTTCTTCTTCTTTCCCTTTGACCAAGTCTGGGAAGAAACAGATAGAGAAGTAGGTCTCGAAGGGCGAGTCGGTACTCCATTCTTGAGGTCCTCTTCCGCCGTGAGCAACATCCTATGCAGCTCTTGGTAGGTGCATATAATCCCGTTCATGTTGAAGTACATCACAAACTGGCGATAAGAAGTTGGGAGCGAACCAAGAATGAAACTCCTACCGAGAATGTCATTCAGAATGAGATTATGTTGCCTCAATTGATCGATCAAATCGATCATCTGAAGAACATGTGGGCTAACAACTTGGGCCTCATCCAATCGCGCATGGAACAGTTCCATTGCGACCTTATGAACAACAATTTGTTCTTGGTTCTCAAACGATTGTCTTAATCGTGTCATCATAGTATAAGCATCTGACATGCCATAATACTGTTTCTTGAGTCCCGGTGAAAAAGAACTTCAGATGTATGATTTAACCTTTAAATCATCATTTTTCCAAGCTTAGAAGACTTCGCGTTCTTCCGATGTAGCATCATCTGCCACAGAAATAGGCAGTGGACTATCAAGAACATATCCCAAATTCTCGGAATCGAGGACAATCCTCAAATCCAGATACCAATCGGCGACGTTATCAGCGCCTTTAAGTTTGTTCGCATCAACCATACGTGCAAACTGATTAGTGGATGGTGCCGCCATCGCAAATCTATCATATAGATCACGAAAAATGGTTAGCAGAAATTTAAGCAGTTTCATATAATATCATAAGCATAAACTAGATCATGGATTTTTAATCTAAAAATGCCTCTCCCACTAAATCATGCAATACTGTAATCCCCAAACAGAATACAAAGATTTAATAATTAAATTAATACAAATAGTGAAAAGTGGATCCCGTGAATATATTTCAGCTCACAGTTGAGGCACGGTTTCGCCTACATATATTCATCAGGTAGACAACTCATTTGTCAATCACTCACTAGTGACTCCTGGGTTTCCGGTCTTGGTCTTTTCTCTTTGTCGCTGCTAAGGCAGGCCCACAAGGAGACGTACCAAGGTTAAACTTGTCAATGATAAACTCAAGTTACTTTTGTAACCCTGACAGCTAGGGCACGTTCAGGATTGCGCTTTCGCTTGAATTTATCTAGTATCTGATATACATCCGGTATTAATAAATCTCTATCGGCTAGATCCTCACAGCAGAGGCACAATCTCGAATGTAGTCACAGAGAAATATTTATAAACTGTATTGACAAGACGGACCACATAACATGCATCAAATACATAATTACATTTAAACCTTATTAATTAGGGATTTTCCGCTAAGTGTAATACACCCTAAATCTAATCAAATTAGATCAAAACATGCATGTATAAAATTAAGAAACAATGATTAAACATTGAATTAAAGGGCTAATCATATTAGGGGGCCTAGAATCAGACTTGCACTGATATAATTTTGCTGGGGTTTTATTACGGAAATCCGGTAACGCAGCGGAATAGTGGAAAATCAAAATTTGCCGATTTAAAAACTTTTTCTCGGATTAATTAAATAAACTTATTTATTTAATTATCCAATAATTAAATTATGAAATAAAACACATTAAATCAAATTAATGTGAATTTACCGAATTACCGATAAACCAAGCATTTTGTTTATTTTAATCCGAAATTGTTCGAAATGATTTTGGATGATTCTAAATCATTACATATATGAATTTAACATGTCATACATATTGAAATTCAAATTGCAACAAAAATTTCCAAAACTACCCCCAAAGCCGAGAGCCATATAAAAGTATATTAATGTGCATTTTGCACTTCCAAAGTTCAAAATACATTAAGACAAAATCCAATCAACCCAATATTTTACATGCATCATTTACACATCCAAATACACCATATAAATTAAAAGCCCCAAATTTGGAACTGGTCTTAAACCCTAATTTTTAATTTTTTCAAATTGGACAAATTAGACCAAATTTGTTAAATCAAAAACTTCAATCATGTTTCTTCCATTACAATCAAGCCTCACCACAATGAAAAAACTATAGAATAAATATAGGTCATTTAAGAGTGGGTCAACAACTCTAGATTAGCAACAAGGTTCTAAAACCATGAAAAGAATGCTTACTAGTTCATTAGTAACATTCTATCAACTTTATACATGCTCAACCCCTTTATCAAACTTCCATCCACCAAAAGTACAAAGAATAAAGAATAGAAAAAATTAAGCACACCACAAGATGTGGTCAAGAACAAGATGAACATTTATCTCTCTAATGGCAAGTTTGAAATACTTACTTAAATCCAAGCTTTCTTTTATTTTTCATTTTCTTTCTCTCAAGCTTCTTTGCTTTCCTTTAATGGAGTTTTTGATAAAGTGTTTAAGGTTATCAAACCGTAAATGAAAACAAAACAATTATATACTCCATTTCCCAGCCTTGGTCGAAAATTGTGTATAACAAAAATATCATGATATTTGTTTTTTGTTTCATTTAATTACAACTTGTCCACTTGGTTAAAATGATTATTACACTTTAATGAATAATTCAAACAAGTCAACAATTGCAACTAAGTCATCAAATAAAATATCATAACTTAAAATATTCATACTTTAATTAATTTAATCATTTAACAGTTAAATAATTAATTAACTAATTAAATACAAATATATTAAATATATGTATTATATTTACATTAAATATTAAATACATATATATATATATTTATGATATTAGTCAAATATCTCAATTTGACAATTAATTAACGTGTATTTGAATTAATCTAATAGTAAATGCAAATACACATAAATTAAGGAAATAACTATCGGGTCCCTACACATGTATTTTTCGTTTAACCTTTAAACGACTTTATAAATAATCAATTTTATTTATAAATGTTGCTATAGTGCTATACGAGTATATTTCATTAGTGAGACTCTCTAGATTCAGGCATATCCGTCACGAAATCCAATTTCATCGTCATAATTTATCCACTCATAAGTTATGACAATCACGGATAATCTCGCTGAATCATACAGGTCGAGGTCATGGCAAATGTATAATTCCTCTGTCACAGGTATCCGGATAAATCCCAGAGATATAGATGTAAACGTCAAATCTCTATAGGGATTATCCAGTGGACTATTCTATTAGCAATGTCAAAAAGAACATTTAGAACTAACTTCTAAATTATACCACGGGCCCATGATTTTTATCTGATTGCTAATCATATGGACTACCTATGCTCTGATACACAGAACTCACGGATCCTATCTCGATACACACATGACACCCTGAGGATCGATCCACACCCAACGAACAGGTGGAGGTCTGATATAAATAGATCGGTGACGTGACTGCAATATAAGTGTGGAAGATGTCTCATTCGCCCACAGTGGTATCTCAAGTCGAAGAATCACAAGTGCTACTCAACCCGATAAGATTCTTATTGACGTTGGTGTACCATCCATTAATAATCTTCGGTGAGTCGTTCAGTGTTTATCCGCTATAAACACCTACACATTTATACTAGTCTCCAAGACTTATTGTTCATTGAGAAACCAATGGAATCATATATTCCATTATACGACATGTACCGGTCTCAACTAGTTTACTTTACTGACCAAATAGTGTAAAACTTGACCAGGAACTGTCTGAGAATGACAATGTCATGATACAACTCAATTTCAGTTGTGACGCTTTTGCAACAGCATCATGACTAGTCATTCTAAGGTCATTACGTCTTTAGCATATTAAAAGATACATTATATTATGAAAACTGCATATATTATTCATAATAATAACGTTTTACAGAAGTATTCAAAAAGAAATACAACCGGGAATTGGGGCTCTAAGCACCAACCCTAACAAAAACTCCCACTTGCTCAAGTGCCAATAACGATTGTATATAATACCCATCGAGTCCACGTGTTTATCAAACAACTTCGGAGGTATGGCCTTCGTCAACGGGTCTGCTACATCATCTTCACTTTGTACCTTGCACACGATAATATCCCCTCGCGACACAATCTCTCGAATGATGTGGTACTTACCTTCCACATGCTTCGACTTTTGATGCACCGTCGGTTCCTTTGCTTGTATAATGGCTCTAGTATTATCACAGTATAACGAAATCACATTCTCGATACTTGGGACAACTCCCAATTCTGTGATAAAATTCTTTATCCACACAGCCTCTTTTGCAGCTTCAGAAGCTGCAATTTATTACGCCTTAGTGGTGGAATCTACTATTGATCCCTGTTTGGAACTCTTCCAACAAACTGCACCTCCGTTAAGGGTAAATAAGAATCCAGATGTAGACTTTCTATCATCGGGATCCGATTGGAAATCAGAGTCTGTATACCCGTTAACTTGCAGTTCTTTTCCTCCATAAATTATTAACTTATCCTTAGTACCTTTAAGATACTTCAGGATATGTTTAATGGCCATCTAATGGTCATTACATGGATTGGACTGATATCGACTAGTTACGTTAACAGCGAAACTGATATCAGGCCTTCTACATAACATGGCATACATTATGCTACCCAAACACGAAACATAAGGTCGGTTAGACATTCCAACCTTCTCATCTTCTGTTTGTGGACTCATTTTCTTCGAAAGATGAATCACATGTCTGAACGGTATGTTTACTGTCCTACAGTTACCAAAATTATACCGTTCCAAGATCTTATCTATGTATGTTGATTGGGATAACCCAATCAGCTTCCTTTGTCTATCTCTATAGAGTTTTTTCCCTAAAACCTAGGAAGCTTCTCCCAGGTCCTTCATGGTGAAATTCTTACAGGGGTACGCTTTGACGCTTTTTAACATACCTAAATCATTCCCACTGATTAGGATGTCATCAACATATAGGACTAAAAATACGACCATGCTCCCACTGGCCTTTTGATACACACAGGATTCTTCCGAATTCTTGACAAAACCAGACGATCTAATAATCTCGTCGAATCGAAGATTCCAACTTCGTGAAGCTTGTTTAAGTCCATAAATGGACTTCTTAAGCTTACATACCATACCCGAGTTTTCGCTGGACACAAAACCTTCCGGCTGTTCCATATAGATTTCTTCATCAAGAAATCAATTTAGCAAAGCCATTTTGACATCCATTTGCCAAATCTCGTAGTCATGATAAGCAGCTATAGAAAGCAAAATCCGAATAGACTTAAGCATTGCTACTGGTGAAAAAGTTTAATCGTAGTCGATGCCAGGTCGCTGCGTGTAACCGTTTGCTACCAGTCGGGCCTTGTAAGTTTCAACCTTTCCGTCAGGCCCGCGCTTCCTTTTGTAAACCCATTTACAACCGATAGGAAAAATTCATTCGGGAAGCGGAACCAAGTCCCAAACTTGATTCTCATGCATTGAGTCTAACTCGGATTTCATGGAATTTTGCCATTTCACGGAGTCGATGTCCAACATCGATTCTCTATAGGTGAAAGGATCAGTCTCTTCAACTAAGAGAACATTCAGACTCTTTTCTTGTATCAAATACAAGCATTCAGGAGGTCTAGATACCCTTTCTGACCTACGGAGTGTGTGTGTTGAAGGTCCTTCATCTACTTGAACTTCAGGTTCCTCCGTTGGTTCGTTATTTTCAGGTTGGACTTCATCAAGTTCAACCTGTCTATGATTAACACCTTCAGACAAAAATTCTACTTCTAGAAATTTTACGAAGCGAGCTACGAACACATTTCGATGCTCGGTATCATAGAACAGATATCCCCTCCTAATCGAAGGATATCCAACAAACCTAAACTTTTGCCCTCGAGGTGAAAACTTATCTTGCTGAGTCACCCTTCCATAGGCAGGATAACCTCAAACCTTAATGTAACTAATATTTGGTCTCCTACCTAACCATATCTCATACAGAGTCGTAGGTACAACTTTTGAAGGAATCTTATTCAAAAGATGTGCAGTTGTTAAAAGAGAGTAGCCCCATAAGTAATAGGGTAAATCTGTGAAACTCAACATCGATCGGACCATATCCAATAAACTCTGCCACAGCAAGGGGTAGTGGACCCTCAAGAACATATCCCAACTTCTCAGAATCGAGGACAATCCTCAAATCTAGATCCCAATCGGTGAAGTTATCAGCGTCTTTCAATTTGTTCGCATCAAGCATACGCGCAAACTGATTAGTGGATGGTGCCGCCATCACACATCTATCATATAGATCATGAAAAACGGTTAGCAGAATTTCAAACAGTTTCATATAATATCATAAGCATAAACTAGATCATGGATTTTTAATCTAAAAATGCCCCTCCCACTAAATCATGCAATACTGTAATCCCCAAACAGAATACAAAGATTTAATAATTAAATTAAATAAAAATAGTGAAAAGTGGATCCAGTGAATATATTTCAGCTCACAGCAGAGGCACGGTCTCGCCTACGTATATTCAACAAGTAGACAACTCATTTGTCAATCACTCACTAGTGACTCCTGGATTTCCGGTCCTGGTCGTTTCTCGTTGTCGCTGCTAAGGCAGACCCACAAGGAGACGTACCAAGGTTAAACTTGTCAATGATAAACTCAAGTTACTTTTGTAACCCTGACAGCTAGGGCACGTTCAGAATTGCGCTTTCGCTTGAATTTATCTAGTATATGATATACATCCGGTATAAATAAATCTCTATCGGCTACATCCTCACAGCAGAGGCACATTCTTAGATGTAGTCATGGAGAAATATTTATAAACCGTATTGCCATGACGGACCACATAACATGCATCAAATACATAATTACATTTAAACCTTATTAATTAGGGATTTTCCGCTAAGTGTAATACACCCTAAATCTAATCAAATTAGATCAAAACATGCATGTATAAAGTTAAGAAAACATGATTAAACATTAAATTAAAGGGCTAATCATATTAGGGGCCTAGAATCAGACTTGCTATAATACCATTTTGCTGGGGTTTTATTGCGGAAATCTGGTAACGCAGCGGAGTAGTGGAAAATCAAAATTTTCCGATTTAAAAACTTTTTCTCGGATTAATTAAATAAACTTATTTATTTATTTACCCAATAATTAAATTATGAAATAAAACACATTAAATCAAATTTATGTGAATTTACCGAATTACCGATAAACCAAGCATTTTGTTTATTTTAATCCGAAATTGTTCGAAACGATTTTGGATGATTCTAAATCATTACATATATTAACTTAACATGTCATACATATTGAAATTCAAATTGCAACAAAAATTTCAAAAATAACCCCAAAGCCGAGAGCCATATAGAAGTAGATTAATGTGCATTATGCACTTCCAATGTTCAAATTACATTAAGACAAAATCCAATCAACCCAATATCTTACATGCATTATATACACATCCAAATACACCATATAAATGAAAAGCCCCAAATTTGGAAGTCGTCTTAAACCCTAATTTTTCGAATTCTTCAAATTGGACAAATTTGTTAAATCCAATACTTCAATCATGTTTCTTCCATTACAATCAAGCCTCACCACAAAGAAACAACTATAGAACAAATCTAGGTCATTTAAGAGTGGGTCAACAACTCTAGATTAGCAATAAGGTTCTAAAACCATGAAAAGAATGCTTACTAGTTCATTAGTAACATTCTATCAACTTTATACATGCTCAACCCCTTTATCAAACTTTCATCCACCAAAAGTACAAAGAATAAAGAATAGAAAAACTTAAGAACACCACAAGATGTAGCCAAGAACAAGAGGAACATTTTTCTCTCTAATGGCAAGTTAGAATACTTAAATCCAAGCCTTCTTTGATTTTTCCTTTTCTTTCTCTCAAGCTTCTTTGCTTTCCTTTAATGGAGTTTTTGATAAAGTGTTTTAGGTTATCAAACCCTAAATGAAAACAAAATAATTTATACTCCATTTCCTAGCCTTGGCCGAAAATTGTGTATAACAAAAATATCATGATATTTGTTTTTTGTTTCATTTAATTACAACTCGTCCACTTGGTTAAAATGATCATTACACTTTAATGAATAATTCAAACAAGTCAAAAATTGCAACTAAGTCATTAAATAAAATATCATAACTTAAAATATTCATACTTTAATTAATTTAATTATTTAACAATTAAATAATTAATTAATTAATTAAATACAAATATATTAAATATATGTATTATATTTACATTAAATATTAAATACATATATATATATATATTTATGATATTATTCAAATATCTCAATTTGACAATAAATTAATGTGTATTTGAATTAATCTAACATTAAATGCAAATACACAAAAATTAAGGAAATGACTATTTAATTAATTAAATACAAATATATTAAATATATGTATTATTTTACATTAAATATTAAATACATATATATATATTTATGATATTATTCAAATATCTCAATTTGACAATAAATTAATGTGTATTTGAATTAATCTAACATTAAATGCAAATACACAAAAATTAAGGAAATGACTATCGGGTCCCTACTCATGTATTTTTCGTTTAACCTTTAAACAACTTTATAAATAATCAATATTATTTATAAATGTTGCTCTAGTGCTCTACGAGTATATTTCATTAGTGAGACTCTATAGATTCAGGCATATCCGTCACGAAATCCAATTTCGTGTCTATAATTTATCCACTTGTAAATTATGACGATCACGGATAATCTCGCTGAATCATACAGGTCGAGGTCATGGCAAATGTATAATTCCTCTGTCACAGGTATCCGGATAAATCCCAGAGATATAAATGTAAATGTCAAATCTCTATAGGGATTATCTAGTCGACTATTCTATTAGCATCTCAAAAAGAACATTTAGAACTAACTTTTAAATTGTACCACGGGCCCATGGTTTTTATCTGATTGCTAATCATATGGACTACCTATGCTCTGATACACAAAACTGACGTATCTTATCTCGATACACACATGACACCCTGAGGATCTATCCATACCCAACGAACATGCGGAGGTATGATCTAAATAGATTGGTGATGTGACTGCCATCTAAGTGTGGAAGATGTCTCATGTGCCCACAGTGGTATCTCAAGTTGAAGAATCACAAATGCTACTCAACCCAATAAGATTCTTATTGACGTTGGTGTACCATCCATTAAGAATCTTTGGTGAGTCGTTCAGTGTTTATCCGTTATAAACACCTACACATCTATACTAGTCTCCAAGACTTATGGTTCATTGAGAAACCATTGGAATCATATATTCCAGTATACGACATGTACCGGTCTCAACGGGTTTACTTTACTGACCAAGTAGTGTAAACCTTGACCAGAAACTGTCTGAGAATGACAACGTCATGATACAAATCAATGTCAGATGCGACGCTTTTGCAACAGCATCATGACTAGTCATTCTAATGTCATTACGTCTTTACCATATTAAAAGATACATTATATTATGGAAACTGCATATATTATTCATAATAATAACGTTTTACAGAAGTATTAATAAAGATATACAACAGGAAATTGGTGCTCTGAGCACCAACCCCAACACCATCTGGGTAACTTCTTTTCTGATTCTTTTTTCCAAGGCCAACCACTCACTCTTATTTCATTTTAAAACTACATCTGAAAGTCTCATATCTTTAGTCTTTCTTTACTATTCTTTTACATTTACTCGCCTTCTATACTTGATTACATGCTAGGATACCTCCTCTTTATCGTGTTCCATACTATAGTAAACTTATTTTCTAGTTTCTATACCATACTATATTTTTGTCAACATTTGCTTAGTATCTTCGAAGGATATCAGCTCTCATATATCCTTGGTTATGCTTAACGATTTTCTCTTACATTCTATTACTGCTTAACTAGTAATTCTTCTCTTTGTTACCTTATCTAATAGCTTCTCTTTAAACCTCTTACTTAAGCTATTTCTTCCTTTCTTTTTATTATGTTTTGTTGCTCTTATCGAGAGTTTTATATTTTGATTCGTTATCTCTATACTTATACTTGCTTTTGGAGTATCTTAAGGTTACGCTCCAGGTCTATCTTTGTTACTGATATCGATCGAGGGTTGGGAAAGTGGGTACTTGTCTTGAGACTCTTCTATTACGGTGATTCAGTGACACCTACTATTTACTTGGGACCTCGTGTATACATGTCTTGTGTCTCTTCCTTCACTAGGTATTACTGTTAAAACTTATATGACTTTCCTTTTCTAACTTTACTCCTGATCATATTCATCAATCAATCATTTTGCATCCCATACAAGTCCTTCTAGAAGCATACTCCCTAATAAGTTCCCTATACTGTCTCTTTATCGTTTTTGTTGCTTAACTCTCTACAGTTATTAAATTCTTTCTCTGGATACTACTATAATCCCTTTGCTATACCTTCTAAGGGACTCATTTTGTTACGAAGGTTCTTTTCTTATCTTAATTCCTTAAACTCCATACTCATTTACTCCATTGAAAACTTTATTAACTTTGATTGCTTAATATATCTCTTACTAAGTTTTCGGTTCAGGGGTTACTCCTTACCCTAGTCTTTCCTTCTCACTACCATGAGACTCTTAATAAGTTGTACACCATGTTTCTAAGAATGATTGTTTCCTGGTTTTTTTTATTTATACTTCTAAGTCCTTACTTCTTTAAGGGCCCCTTAATTCATCGGTGGCTTCAAAACTTAACTCAACTTACTGTCGCATCGTGCTATTCTATCTTATGCTTTTTATCTATATTAAACAGGGCTTATCGATTTGGCTCTCTAGTTACCTCCCAATCCATTAAATTTGTCAATTGCCCTTCTTCACTATTCTTTTCTCTTTACTAGATTCTAAATTGAGCATATTCCTTCCATAAGGATCTTCAAATACGTACTTCTGATTTATGCTTAAGTTTGGTAACGCTCTAGCTAGGTATCTATAGGTTTACTAAAATCGAGGATTCTAGGAGAATAGATCATCGTACATTCTGTAGGGACCTAATTGACTAGCCCATGTCTTGGGATCCTACTGTATTTCCTCATCACCTCAAGCATCCCTTCTTCTATTCACATACCCTTTTCTTTGCTCTATGTCTTTCTGCGGTGGCTAGTGGTGTTTCATTCTCCTAACTGCTTCCTTAGGTATTTGCTCTCATTTCTTACATTAAATCTCAGCTTTGGCACTCTGTTCCACTGGCTATACTAGTGCTTTTATTACATCTGAATATCTCAATTCCCTCGGGCCCTTTTCTTTATATTTCCACTGATTTCTTATAACTTGGGTTGGTCTATGGATTCTATTGCGTTTGGTTTATCTATGGACTCCCACTAGTGTTGCAAACCTCGCTCTGATTTTCTTTAATTCTTTGGGTTATCGTAGGTTCTCTTCTTTACATCCTCGAAACTTCATTGATTCTTCTTCTAGGTGGCCTGCCATTCAAGGTCCTCTATTTCTTAAGATAAACTCCCGTTGGGTTTCTTACAGTCGTCTATATCTATGTAGGTAGGAACTATTTATATCTCGTCGGTTCTTTTCTTTATGTTTCAATGGGTTTCAAGATCCTTGTTCTAATACTCTATATCATGGTAAAATTTACTGCTAATGTAGGGTAGGTAAGAGGTCAACTCTGTCAGGACAGCTTCCTTAACTGGTTATGATGGAAGGGTGAGGATCTGGTAGGTCGGGGCCTTCTTAGATTCCTTGATTATGACAACTAGTCATTTTCCTGTTGTTATTTCTCTGATTGGTTTGTGGGTCTAGGTTTGGGGATTCAGTATCTCTGTATTATCATGGCATCTCACATCTATTAAAAGCCTCTATAACTATACCTAATTTCTTGCTTCTACTGCCTTATAGCTGTTCTTGGTTATTTGGGGAACTGGTTATCTACACGGAATACTCAAGGTTTATTGGATCAACTTGGAAAAATTTTCTGAGGAGGAAAAGAATCCTGATTGAAGGAAAAAGAATTTTGCTTAGATCTACTCGATATTTATTTATGGTCTAGTCCTGTTCCACTCTTCTTTACTACAGGCTCTGGTATTTTCCTTTATTACTAAACTTCGTGACTCTAATTCTTGTTACTACAGATTTCGACATTTCTTATCTGTTTCTATTCCTCTATCATTATTTTCTTCCGATTACTTAGATATCTGCCTTCTGTATTTTATTCTGCTTCCTAACTTTTTCTTTCTCTTTCTATTTTCCTGGGTAGGTATCCTTAAAATTTTACTACCTTATTCCATCCTTTTACTATTATTTATCTCTGGCTACTTATACTCTTATGCATCCTTCTATACTTTCTTATAGCTTTCCTTTTCTCACTACCTTGATTTTTTTAAAATCCTACTGTCTGGTTTCATAGTTTGTTTGTTTTTCTGAGAGTAGGATGAAATAACTTCGAGAGGATTCCTAATCTTGGATCTAGAGTATGATTATTTTTGTAAAGAATGCTATTCGATTAGTTTAGGAAGGCTCACTAACCTGTCTATAGATCTTTGAGGACGTACTCGATGATCAGATACTGGAGAGGTAGTGCCTCGTATATGAGTATCCCGGACATACTCCGTATACCAGACTCCATCACTCTACCCACTGCAGTCACTGACTCCCTAGACCATGTTCTGATACTATCTTTGTAACATCCCCGATTTGGGAGATGCTACTGGAAGGGGATAGACCGTTCTAACCCCATAAGCCTCTTACTATTCAACTATAATCAATTACTAATATTCTTCTAATTGTATTTTATATTTGGGATCATGGACCAAACTTAAATAACATATAAACTCAACTACCATATCTATCTGTATACATGATATCACTTACTTTTACAATGACTGTTTTAAACAAAGACTAATACAAGACTTTTATTTAACACTGACTGGACACTCTCTGACTATGACTTGGACTGGTGGACTCCATCCCTAGTGATTGCATCAGTATCCGTCCTCCCGAGCTCGTCCTCCGAGAAGCATGCAAGATACAAAAACTGGAGTGTGAGTTAGATCGTCGTACGATCTAAGTGAATAGACTATAAAACTGAAATACTCAAATCAAAACTTTAGGTTTTAAAACTAAAGTTTCAGATATCTTCATATGAAACCTCTTTTCTGAAAATTTCGTCTGAAATCTCTTTAATAAAACTGGTCTTTCTTAAAACTGCTATTAAACTCTGGTTTTCGAAAACTATTTCTAAAATCTGATTCCTGAAAACTGTGTTCTGAAAGTCTGAAAACTGTGAGCTGCTCTGAATCCGAAAACCTTAACGTATGAGGGCGTTACGTATCGCTGTCCCCCCATACGACTATCTGTAGCCAGCAGTGCAAATCCATGACTTTGGGGCGTTACGTATCGCCGTCCCCCAAAGCATGTCACTACTGTCTCTGAAACTGGTGATCTTGGGGCGTTACTTATCGTCATCCCCCAAGCAATAAACTAGAACTGGGGTGGGGATCTATGCTTCCACCCAAGCTCTGAACTAGAGTCCAGATACACAAACCTATGCCGTCATCTTAGCTCTGAAACTAGGATCTAGGGGCGTTACATATCGCCGTCCCCCTAGTCCTCTACATGAGCACATGTCTCTGTCCCTCAATTCCATCTCTGTCAAGTTACATATTGGGGTGAGTTTTTCCCTCATGCCTCGAAATCATAAAAACTCTTGCTTTGAATCTCAAAACTGTACAAAATATTTTTTTGGAAAACAGTTCTTTTCTCAAATATAACTTTGCATGAAATAATTGTAAATAAAATCTTCTAACGCCCTAAAGCGTGAAAATGTAAGTCTGAAACAAAAATAACGGAATAAAAGTCAGTTTAAAGGAAAAGTGTCCACTCACTGATTCAGAACTTGCCGGTGACGACTTGCGAAATGGTTGCGGAACCGCATCTCCTGATGATAATCTAGAATTAGCAAAATTCATTAGTACCAAGGTTGCGAATTATATTATTCGTTACTTTACAAAATATATTCGTTATTCATGATAACTCATCCTCTCTATGTTACTAATATTTTAGGATGGTCTAATAATTTTTACTACACTCGTTCAAGGATCTCTCAAGCTACTTCGCAAAACTCCATATTATGCACCCTTTCCAGAACATTTCAGTGCACTAATACTGATTTTGAAAATTTGGTGCACTTAATCGGGGATGAATTTAGGGCTGAAATTTTAATAGAACCCTCCCTTATGTGTCTATTTTATTTTGGCTTTTACGGATCGTGGTTTCGATTCCTAGAACTCAAGTTATGGACTGAAGTTCAGGGGCTGTGCGACTGGAAAAACTGGGCACAGGGGCAGGAGGTAGCCCGACTTCAAAAATTTGGTTCGGTCTCATCTTGAGTCCAAAAATTCTGAATTTCGGATATGCTATTCCCATATATGTCTCGTTTACCAAGAATTTTACGGTTCATCGATCGGGCATATAAAACTCAAGTTAGAAGTGATCAAACACAACCTGTACCAGAACGAGACAGAACTTATTTCATTAATTATCTCCCTTGTTTCACCATCTGATTTTATACATTTAATCCGACAACCCCCAACATAATTTCTACTATCATATAAACTCTTTATAACATACAAATCATGCTTAATTTCTTAATTTGATATGAAGTAGTTGGTGTGTGAAATGCTCAAATTCACCATTTCTACAATCTTAGTTATCTCGGCTCCTATTTATATATTCATTACACCACAACATAATTGAAGTCACTATCAATTATTTGAAAACAAAAGGAATCACACAATCATCATCATACTCATGTTCTCAACACAACACAATTACCAAATCATCAAACTCACCATTTTAAAGAAAATGGGTCATGGGTTTCTTACCTTTTCCATGCTTGATTTTCCTCAACCTTTGTGTTCCATGATTGTAACTCCTCCTTTTTGCTTCTTCCCCTTCTTCTTTCTTCTTCTCTCCCTCTTTCTTCCATATGTTTCTTCTTTCTTTCTTTTTGTAATTTATGTTTCCAATTTTGTGAATTTGGTGAATAGTGTTTCATTTATATACTATGGCCTTTTAGATATTTGGAACATTGTAGAAGAATGTAGAAAAATTGAGAAAGTTTGAGACTTTTACATTTGGGTCCAAAATCACTATTCTTCCGAATTTTTGACTAGCATTTTTGACCTATTTCTGATCTGAATTTGGAAAAATAATCAACGCAAAAGTTGTAGGTCTCGATCTCATCTTTCTGACGATATACAATGCATAAAATTGGAGTTTGTATGAGAACGTGATGGCCCAAATACCATGTGCTATGCGGAGTTGTACTTTATACAACCTCGTGTCGGAATTTCGAAAAAATAGCCGATCATCCTCAAATTCATTTCATGAGTGTATTTATGCCCAAACATAATTTATATTATATTATCTTCGTCAAGCAACACCACAGTACTACAACATAATAGTAACTAAACTATCGGTCGTTACAATAACTGATATGGAGTTGTAAGAACTGCTTTAGAAAGAACTCCATTTAACAGATGAATAGCGGTTAGAATAGCGTAATCCCGCAGGTAATATGGAAGGTCTGTAAAAATCAACATAGAACGAATCATATATAATAAAATCTGATTTCTCCTTTTGGATACTCCATTGTGTTTTCGATCTGATCGTAGGCATTTGATGGACTTACCAATTTCCTTTTCTACTTCGTTTCAGAATTCTTTGAACTTTTCAAAAGTCTCTGATTTATGTTTCACCAAATAAATATAACCATACCATGATAAATCATCGGTAAAGTTAATAAAATAAGAATAGCCTTTGTGAGCAGTTTGACTACTAAGACCACATACATCAGAATGTATGAGTTCTAATAAATTGTTGGCTCGATGTCCTACACCGGTAAATGGAACTTTCTCTTGAATGCAAGATTCACAAGTTGGATAATGCTCAATGGTAATATTCTCAATCAAACTATTTCTAACCAACTGGCTTAGGCATCATACATCTATATAACCTAATCTCATATGTCATAATTGAGTATTACTAACATTTGTCTTATTTCATTAATTTATCCTAGTATTCAAAATATCTCGAGTGGAATGTAAAATATAATGACCATGTTCATTTGGACATACAAGGATCTGAATATTATTTTTATCATATAAATATAAAAAACTATATTTAATATTTACATGATATCATTCTGTATCTAATACAAAAAGTGATATAATATTCTTTACACATCCTGATACAAAATAATAGTCATATAACAAAAGTCTCCCACTAGCAAGGGGAATCTCATACACTCCAACATGAACAGTGTCTAGAGAGTCTTCACTTTTGAATCATAGCTGCATCTTTTCAAGTTTCATTTTTCTACTTTCCCTCAGCACCTGCAATAAATTACATATGTGAATAAGACAACAAGTACCCAAAATCCAACTATAAATCATGGCTTCACAAGCGAAAAAGATATTAATAACATGAAAAGTAAACATCCATGATGTTGGCGCCCTCTCTCTTATGATCTGTGCAAGGTACTCCAGGTATTTTCCCTTTCAATACCTGATTTTACTACAGTGATGGCATTTATCTTTAGCTGTTCTGTTGAGTTTTAGTTTTTCTATTTACCTTGTAGAGGAATCTGATAACCATCCTTATTTTTCTTCATTTTTCCATTTGATTGGGAAGAAATAGAGAGTGTAAAAGGTTTCGTAATGAGAGTCGGCGCTCCATTATCTATGTTCAACTTGCAGTTTATAGCATCTTATGTAATTCACTATAAGGGCAATGAATCCCTTGCACATTAAAATTCATCAGAAATTGGTAGTATGACCGCAAAAGTGAACACATAATCAAATTTCAGCCAAGAGTATCATTAAGAAGGAAATCACATCACCTCAACTGCTTGATCAAATTTATCATGTCAAACACATGTGAGTTAACCGGTTTACCCTAATCCATTCTAAAGTGGAATAATTCAACAGATATTCTATGAACCAGGATTTGCTCATGATTCATAAATAACTCCCGCAAATATGTCATCATACTATAAGTATAAATAATATCAATATATTACCTTTTTTAACACCCTGCTAGATGCAAGGCGCTACAGGCAGGAGACAGGAATAATCCCATCTCTCTAAGCCTCAACTCTGACGAAAAACAGACATGGTGTGCCCTAAAACTGGGCAACCTGGAACACAATCCAACACTAAAATGACTAGTCTCATAAAATCAAATATGTAAAAAGACCTATGGTCTACCTAAGACATACCAAAGTATCAACATCAATAGATATAGGCTATGTGCCTACATTAACACATATAAATCAAAACTTGTACTTTCATATATATAAAACAGCGTGCACAACACAATAAATAACATAATCATTATAACTACTAGACTTCTATGATATTTCCCAAGACTATGAAGTAGGTGACTGAAACTTGGGTGATCCTTCGTCTCGAGCGTAAGCATCCAAACCTTTATGGCTGACTGATCTGTTTCCCAACCTGCAAAACGGTGTAGTGTGGGTTATAAAACTCAGTAAGTAACCACACACATCAGGAAAATCAAGGATTAATTTCTTATATAATATAGATAAACACACAAACACACACACACACATACACACATATATGGTTAGTTGTCAGAAAGCCTTTAAACTTTAAACTGTTCTTTACCTTTCGAATGACTGACATCCAAGTTACATATATATACTCAGAAACATACCTGATGCGAATCAGAAATCTTATACTCAAACTTTTTTGAACTTTCCAACCCCGAGTTACACATGCCCACAAACACACATAAACATTCAAAAACAAATCTTACACATACTTCCAAATCTTTTTCCTTACAAACATATCTTAATCATCGAGAAAATGGATCACACACACATGTCCCACACAAATGTCACAAAGTCAGCCTCATTCATTAGCAGATACAGAAAGAAAAATGTAGATTGCATACAAACAAACATTTTCATTAACACAATCGAAAATCATACTACATACTTCGTATGGTCATTTCAAATGTCGTTAGAAATCAAAACACGATAATCATCTTTTAGAAACCTAACTTAATTAAAAAAAGATCTTTCTAAATTCGGAAGCATTTCAAAAATTAAGAATTATCAAACTAACTAGGCGTTCATCACCTGCATTACGCTCAAGAACCGGGCAATGTCTGAATAGGACCATGTCGACAAAGGGTAGTGGACCAGCCATTTTTTGATGGTCGGGACCCTAGAATAAGTGCCACAGAGGTTTTTTTAAAATAAACTAAATATGTCAACAGACTCCATGATGGAAACATATTATCAAGTGTCTCAGCGAAAATATATGAACGATTATAAAACTCAAAATATGAATCAAATGCCGAGGCGGAAATGTATCATCATCATCATAAATAGTCAAAAATGAGATATCCAAATCATTTTGCCAAAACACTTTTAAGTTATAAATCAAAGTATCAAAGTATCAAGATATAAAAAAAATAGTATCGTAAGAATCAGAAATGAAAGTATCCACAAGATATCATAAAACTGATTGTAGGAGCAAAGTATGGTTTATCGCTATGCCTATGATGTCCACAACTACTGCACTGTTGAGCTCGTAGCTTATAGAGAGTTCAGATAATCCCACGGGGGGACTAACCAGAGAATAATGGAGTCGCCATCTCGTATGAAATTTCAGAAATGATTTAAGGTCGTACTACACCTCTCGCAAAGTTCAACCTTAAACCCTTTTGGGTTCGAAATGATCCTTTACTATGCCCGTGTATTATCCATGCTAAAAGGATGATCCACATATCTTATAATACAGTCAAACAAGACAGTTTATATTGCATACGATCGCTCAAACAACATAAAATATCATAATCAATAGAAATATATATTTTACAGTAGTCAAAGATAAAGTAGAAAAAATAAAGAATAAAACAAACTCGGCCGGACATATATTAGATCAAGCCAGATATATATACTAACACTCTATGTCAGGCTGGACATACGTGATGTCTTGCCGGATTTACTACATGAACTAGAAAGCCCATAATGTAGAAGTATGCATGGCAACAAATAATAGGAATATGTTATGGAATGCTTGCAACTAGTAAACATAAAGTACATAATAATAATAATAAATAATAATAATAATAATAATAATAATAATAATAATATAATAATAAATATATAATAATAATAATAATAATAATAATATAATAATAATAATAATAATAATAATAATAAGACATTGATAAAATGAAAAAAATGATCATATGAAAACAATAATGAGAAAACAATAAAATGGGACACGTGTAACTACTTCCAAGTGGTACGTGGAGTTGTAACTCAATTGCATATCATATTTTCGTCCATTCGGAATCAGTTACGAAATTTATGTATGGGTTTTCATCCTATATACCGCGGGGAGCAAGCATACGCGACTGGAAATAGCTAGCAGTGTGGTCAGATTTCGTGTGTGATAAATCAATGTGCATTCAAACATAGAGTATGTACTGCCAAACATAGAGTATATCCGGCCAAACATATAGTATGTTTGGCCGGATATACAGTGTCAGTTCAGTAAATTAAATCATAAAAGTAAATATTTTTAATACCCTTCGTGTTGGGGTTATATCAGGGAGGCGCGGCGGAAGGAGCGCGTTTCGGGCGAAATCGTAGTTTCAAATTTTTAAACTTACGAATAAATTATTCAATATCTAATATTGATAATTCATTCATATTTCACCTAAACCTATTTATTCGATATCATATAACGACATAAATATTGGGGTTTGGGCGCGAGCGCAGCGGAAGGTTGCGGTTCGGGCGAAATCGTAATTTTAAAAATTTTAAAAAATTTTAAAAAATTACCGAATGAATTATTCAATATCCAATATGAATAATTCATTCATATTTCACTTAAACATATTTATTCGATATCAAATAACGACATAAATAGTTAAGAAACATCGCGAAACGTTTGCGAAAACGTTTTTCCGGAAAATGGCATAAAACATATTTTTGACCGAACCGACTACCCATTGCACATGGGGGCTACCCAGGTCAGCCCCAATAGTGCTAGGGCAGTTTATTGGCTGCCCGAACAATCACTAATTCACTGTTTGGGTAGCCGTCACCCGGTTGTCTCAAAAGTCACCTGGTAACGCCGTTTTTCACCGTTTTCGTATATTTCAGCTCCGAAACAGTTTCCGGCAATTGTTCCTGTTGGGTTTTCTAGGTCAAACCAAGATCAAATTAAGCATATGAAATGTGTGAATACGCATAGTAAAGTAGCGGAAATACTCACTTTGATCGGCTTGGATGTTGGGGGAGAGTTCAAAACTTTTGCATTGAGAAGTTCCTCCAAGATTCTCCTTTGATGTATATTGAGCTTCCAAGATTTGAATCTTGAATTCCAAACTCATGGGAAAGGTTTCCCTATCACCTTTGTATGATCTCTTTATGTGATAGCAAAGGAAAATTTTGCAACAAAAATTTCCTTGTTTCTTCTTACAACTCTCGGCCAAGCAAGATGATGGAGAGGGAGAGATGCATTTTTGGTCTTTGAGAGAGAGATAAGGAATGAATGTATTGTGTAATTGATTTCTAAAATCAATAATGCCATATACCAAACTTTAAAAAAATGATATATGTCACTTTCACATCAATTTGAATGATGTTTGTGTAAGAAACAAGCAACCATCAAAATCCCACCTACTTCTATCAACCAAAAGTTGATAAAGTTGACTAGGTGATATGACAAGTGTGGGCCCCACTTTAATTCAAAATCTGAGTGGGCCCGCAAACACATTCCGGGCTCGGGTTCGTTAATTCCGAATTAACGAATTTTCCATTGCGACGTAATTAAATCAAATTTAATAAAATAATTATGCCTAGCAAAATTACTATTCATGTTGCTAGCGAATTAATTCTAAATTAACTCGTTCGCCCGATTAAAATC
The DNA here is from genome assembly GCA_019454045.1 of Zanthoxylum bungeanum. NCBI lineage: Eukaryota > Viridiplantae > Streptophyta > Magnoliopsida > Sapindales > Rutaceae > Zanthoxylum > Zanthoxylum bungeanum. Next base: position 65,093 of record SKCR01026337.1, read on the forward strand.
TAATTTTAATTCCGTTATGAAATCTAATTTCATTTAATATATCGAATATATTATTTTATCGATTAATTCCAAATTAATCATTCTCTCTCTTTTAATTGAATTTTATCCTAGATAAAATTCTATGTAATTAATCCTAGATTAATTTTCTCTCTCATCTAATTAATCTTAGATTAATTATGTTCGAGTCATACGTCATCGGTGAATCTTCGGGAAGTGACCCATGAGATCCCTGGATATGTTGGCAGTAAATCCGGTCATCGGAATATCCGAATACGTGCGTACCTGGTACCACATTCTTACCGATTTACAAGACATGGTTGGCTTCTAGCAAAACACCGTGCCTACCCAATTCTCCAAAAATATTCTTTTAAGGAATATGTAATTTGTATCAGGCGTAGTATACGTAGTATTACGTATAGCGATCCAGTATCGAATGTCACATGCTAGGCCTGAGGCTGGAATTGTGTCTGCCTCGTACGAAACATATATCGGATCTCTGGTAACTAGTCTCTATAATCGGATAATCATGACCTAGTCATATTATCCCGATGACTGCAGTACTAAAGAGTACTAGTTCCGTATCATGCGTGATCATCTTCTCCATATGACTGGAGTGATACTTCCATCTTGACCTCACACCTAATACACTACGATTCTCAATATACCCAGAAGAGGCGTACACAGAACCTGTTAAAGCCCCGGACGACCAAAACCAAAGTATATTGATTGTCGCAAGTATTAGCGATGCAAGTCTCAGGTTAAGACCAAATGCACCTACCCTGATTCGGACTCTCATAGACATATAGTCATACTACCAATAGGATTCCGATGGGTCTATCCTGAGCGAAGCTGTTCCCGTACCATCGGTAAACACAACCTCCTATCACACTTGCATAAGTATCCAATACTTAAATATATGATAACTATACCGTTATGCACCCACAACGCGCACAAGTGCAATACTAGTATATTCCGCATTATCGATGCCCAATCTCGATAATACTACGACTAGAGATATTTAATGATTAAACCTTAATGGATTAATATTGTCTCATATCTTATTAATCTGGAACTAATCATATGGACTTTTATCATTTATGTATCTTGGTAATCCAATTACAAATGATAAAAGAGCAATTTCCTTTGTCACATAGTTAATTTGTACAACAACACCATGTTCTGTACAAATAGTGATGCTATGGGTCATAATTGTCCAACAGTTCCAACACCCAAAACATATCCAATACATTCATATGAAATTATTTTCATCATAATAAACCCAGCTTTTCCAGATCTGATTTTGTAATAAAAATAATCAAATTTTCATGCTTTAATCCAACTTTTTCAATATTAATCAAATTAATCACAACACCAATCCAAGTCATCACCAATGAAGCACCCAAGAAAAATTATAGGCATTACAAGAGTGTTCATAACACTCTAGAATGGTAACATATCATCAAATGATCAAATTGAACAAATATTACAATAATATCATTCAATACCACTTCACACATGCACCAAGCCTTCAATTTCATCCTCCAAATCAAAAAGCCCCAAATTATAAGAAGTAAATAAACCCTAGAACCATTCTAGTAATTCAAGAACAAGAAACTAATTTTTCTATACTTAAGAATATTAAAGATTACCAATTAATCTTCAACTTTCTTTAAGAATTTGTCCTTGAATTCTTCACTTTTTCTTTGTTGAATCATCAAGCATAATTTGGGAGCTATTTGGAGGAGGGTTTTGGCCATAGGTAAGGCCACACAGGAAAATAAAATTTTTTCGTTTAAAATACTTGAAACTGCCGACTTATAAGGGTATTCTGGTCATTTTTTCATTAATTTAAAACAAACTTTATGTTAGCAAATCAAATTTGCACACATTAAGCTTAATTAAAATATGCCACATGTAACCAATAATAATTAAAAATATTGCATAATATTTATGTAATATGGATATTATTTAATTATTCAAATCTTTAATATTTAAATATCTAAATAATTAATTAATATAATTATTATTATATATGTATTTTATTTACATTAAATAACAAATACATATATTAATGGCATTTGTCAAATTCTCATTTGACAATTAATTAATATGTATCAAATCAAATTTTGTATCAAATACAAATACACATTAATTATAAATTGACCAAAAAATCCTTAAAGCATGTGTTTTCGAATTAACTCATTTAATCCGGAGAAGTATTATGAATAATCTATATTATTCATAACGTGTTGCCCAAGTGCTCAACGAGTACACTTCATATTGTGGGACTCTCTAAGTTTAGGTTTATCCGTCATGAAATCCAATTTTGTGTCCATAATTCACCCACTCATGAATTATGATGACCACAAATAATCTCGCTAAACTATGCAAGTCGAGGTTATTGCATACGTATAATCCCTCTGTCACAGGCTATCCATATTATACCTTTGATATAGATAAAAACGTCAAATCCTTACGGTATAATATAGTCGACTTTCAAATTTACGATCTCTAAATAACACTCGGAACTTGCTTCCGAAGTTATACCATGGCCATGGATTTACTATATTGCAAACACGTGTAGGATACTTATGCCATGTACCCAGGACTGACAGATTATATCTTGATACGCAGTGGATATCATGAGCATCAGTCCACACCCAACAAACAGGCGGACACCAATTCAGATCGTATTTATGTCTGATTCATTAATACAAACAATAAATAATATAGAAACATCGCCAAACTTTTGCGAAGACATTTTTCCGCAAAATAGCATAAAACACGGACTAACCGACCAACCAATGCACATGAGGACTGCCCAGGTCAGCCCCATAAATATTTGGACAGTTCGTGGACTACCTGAACAGTGCCCCATTTCACTGTTTGGGTAGCTGTTACCCGGTAACACCGGTTTTCGCCGTTTTCGCATATTTTCACTCCGAAATAATTTCCGATAAATATTTTTCTTGGCCAATTAAAATAAACCAATTATTTTAATTACTCTATAAATAAAAACTGAATTTTTATCTGAAAAATAAGATTTATCATTAATTTCCGTGAGACCCCTAAATTTTGCATTTTGATCATTTTGGTGCTTAAATTGTCAAATACATATTTACGTGATTCCAAATAAATCCCAAAATGGTTTATCCCAAAATGATTTATACATGTCTAATACATGAAAATATATGTTGCAACAAAAATTCCAAATTTTTCTGAAATTACCGAACAACCCCTATAATTTCCAAGATTTACAATTTGGTCTTTTTTGGTTCAAAACACATCAAGATCAAATCCAATCAATCCAAATTTAATATATATCATATATACAAAAAATAAAATCGCTTATATGAAAAGCCCCTAATTTGGAAAGGGTTATGAACCCTAATTTTACAGTTTCTTCAAATTGACAAAATACACCAAATTAAACAAATTCAATACTTTAATCAATCCAATACTACACCAATCAAGTCTCACCATAACGAAACAACTCAAGAACTATTCTAGGTTATTTATGAATGGCTAAGCAACTCTAGAATGACAACATTTTTCACCAATTAATTAAATAAGCTTAATTACTAATAATTAGCTTATTAATTAATTATACATGCTAAACACCTTCAAACAAGTTTCCAACATAATAATTCACATAATTAAACATTAGAGAAAATTCTAAGCTGCACAAGTTGAAGCATAGAATCATAGAAATAATTTCTTAGTTGAAGAAAATTGGAAATAACTTACAAAAACTCAAAGTTTCCAAGCTTTTCTCCATTTGTTCTTCACACTTTTTCTCAATTTTAACTTAGTGAATTTTTGAAAACATTGTGTTATTACTTTTGAAAAAATGAAACAAAAACAATTTATATCTCATTTTTTCTTATTTGGCCGAAACTTGACAAAAATAAATAATAAATTATTTTAATTTGTGTTTCAAATTGATTGGAACAAGTTTACTTGTTAATAATGATAATCTTTATCACTAAGTAAAGCTTTACAAGTGAACCAACGAAACCATGCCATTTCCAATCACATATCATGTTAAAGATATTTATTTTTAAATTAATTTAATTATTTAGTAATTAAACAATTAGATAAATTAAATACAAACAACTTAAATATATGTATTATATTACATTAAATATCTCAAATACATATATTAATGATATATGTCAAATATCATAATTTGACAATTAATTAATGTGTATTTAATAATATCAAATATTAAATACAAATATACTTTAATTTGAAATGACGAATAGGTCCCGACTGCATGTATTTTTCGTTTAACCGTTAAACGAGTTATAAATAATCAATATTATTCATAAAAGTTGCCATATTGCTCTACAAGTATATTTCATTTGTGAGACTCTCTAGATTCAGGCATATCCGTCACAAAATCCAATTTCGTGTCCATAATTTACCCACCTATAAATTATGACGACCACATATAAACTCGCTGAATCATACAGGTCGAGGTCATTGCATACGTGTAATCCCTCCGTCACAGGTATCCGGATTATCCCAGATATATAGATATAAACGTCAAATCTCTATAGGTATAATCGTGTCGTTATCTATTAGCAATCTTCTAAATAATACTCAGAACTTACTTACAAAGTATACCACGGCCATAGATTTACCGGATTGCTAATCATATAATGAATACATATACCCTGTACACATGACTAACATATACTTTCTTGATACACACATGATATCATGAGCATGAGTCCACACCTAACGTACATTCGGAGGTCTGATCTAAATTGATCGGTGACGTGACCGCCATCTAAGTGTGGAGGATAACTCATATATCCGCAGTGGTATCTTAAGTCAAATAATCACTATGATACTCAACCCAAGAACATTCCTATTGACGTTGGTGTACCATCTATTAGGTAATCTTTGGTGAGTCGTTCAGTGTTTATCAAATAAACACCTACACGTCTATACGAGTCTCCCGAGACCCATGGTTCATTGGGATAAACCATCGGACCAAGTCCGATATACGACATGTACTGGTCTTAGCGGATTTTACTAATCGACCCGTGTCAGTAAATCTTGAACATGAACTTAATTTGATAATATATTTCTAGTAGCGACACTTCCCAATGTCAATTACAAGCTACGTAGTAATTGCGTACTACATTATATATTACCAGGTCTTTGTCTAATATATATATATATATATATATATATATATATATATATATATCACTAAACACGATTTAGTTTCAATCTAGTGAATTAGATCAAATATACATAATAAAATAAAAGAGGTGCTACCATAATTAAGTAATATTATGGAAAAATATATTGCTCGTGTTCATGAATCAGACATAAATACGATCCGAATTGGTTCTCTGAGCACCAACCCTAACAATTCCTCCCACTTTCTTTAGTGCCAATCCACGGTATCATATATGCATCCTTATGTGTATCACATACGCATGGCCCTCAAGAACTCACCTAGCTCAAAAGGTAGACAACAACAAGTAAGCCCGCTATGACAGATTGAGTTTGTCAAACAAACCCATTTGTTTCCCTTAGCCAGCATCATTCATATTTTGTAGAAACTAAGTTCTACATCAACATGACTCAGAAGCCACATCCATATTGTTCTACAGCTACTGAATTGTCCAAGTATTTGTGGATCAAATCCAAAATACTATGCAGACAACCGCAAACACAACACCAATATTAAACTTCTAATCTACAAGGCCAATATGTAACTTCATAAGTCGATACTTCATAAGTTGCATTTAATTCCACTCAAACTGTAGAATCTTCCATGACACTCCCACTGTATCTTTTCTGACTCTTTATGATGTAGACTGTCTAACGTCATAATTAGACTAAAAACTAATATGAGCCCCTTTTGGTTGCGAATTTTATTCTCTATTAATCAGAAACTCGTTCTTAATATCTCAAAGATAATAAATAACATTTTTCATGACACATTTTCTAGTCTAGAGAGTATCAAAATAAATCGTAACAATTACGATTAAATTGATATCTCTTATCGCACTCAATATAATATTCATTATGCCATCATTTTATGATGCATAAGATTGATTAGACATTCTAATCAATATCTCTTTCGAAAAAATGAATCATCCTTTACGAAAGATGAATACTATACATAAGACACGCACTAACTGTCAAACAGTTATACTAGCTGTCATATAGATAGTCTTGTTATGTCCTTTATTAAATCATAGCTAATGTACAATTAATAGGAGTATCTCATAAGTCTATTAGTTTTATATCTTATATAAAACTTTATATCAAATATAATAAAGACCATTCCACTGTTTTCACGGAGAAAAAAAGACTGAGGTAAACCTTTTTACATCATAAACATCTCATTATTACATTAATAATGATAATGTCATTATGATTGTAAAATACTAGAAAGAAATTTGTACGCTCCCACTAACCTTTCTATCTCATATGTATTCTTTATGCTTTGATAAAATCAGACAATCAGACTTATATCAAAATTAGAAAATATAAATTTCCAGAAAACTCATCTGAGTCTACAATAGGCTCTATAAGCTAATATACTAAATTGTAATCTTAGCATAATACAAACTCTAGGGCAATTCCAAAATGTACTCTTTAATCAAAGAAATCACAACTGATCTCTTATCCGAAGAAGTCATTCAAAAATGCCACTTTGTATTCTTTAGCTAAAATACACAATTTAATATCATCATTAACCAACAGATCTTAAATTGTTCAATCAGTACGACTAGAGACAAGTTACATCAGAATCTACAATAGATTTCTGAGTATAACGTTTCTCACTGTCATACTATAAAGGTCAAATCTTTAATAAGCTAACTATGCTTTTACTGCGTAAACCATTTGCACATTTTATGAATGATTCATAATGAAAGCTCAATCAAGTTCCAAACTTGATCGTAGTAAGCTATGAACAATCTTAGATCTATGGTTTAATGTTAATTTCTGGATTCGATATCAAATATCGTTTCCACTATAAGTTATAGGATAATTTTCTTCGATAAGAAAACAACTGAACAATTAAGTATCAAATACTTTGCGAATGGTTTTGACATCCTATAGCACTTATATGGAAGTAATTAAATGGTATTTTCATCTTATTAATTATGTAGTTTCATTTATAGTTTATCACTCTGACATTTGACTTCAATAAGTCAAAGTCTTTTCTACAATGTTCAACATCTGATGTTACACACTAAGTAATAAAATAATTTTATTACTCAGAATCGTAAAAAAGATATTCTATCAAATAGAATACAATATTCTATTAAATAGAATAAATGATAAACTTATACTCGTACCTCCAAGGCGCAAGTACTATCGATTATATAACCATTATACAAAAGAAAGATTCAAATCTCAAACCTTTTAAAGATTCGAATTTTCTACTTGTACATATCATATATGTAACTGTAGAAACTAATGGAACCTTAATTAAATGGATGAACATGTGTTTCTGGAGCATATCCCAAAGAGTATTGAAACTAATTCGGTAACACTCAATATCAAGCGAATCAAATCATATAAGATTTGATTTCTCCCACTGACCAATTTCATCAATATGGAATATTGGAAGAATTATATTGAGTAAGAATTATATTCATTGAATAACCTTAGAACTAATTGCCTTAAATTCATATGTTTGATCATATCAAACATCTTTGAAAAATTCAAAGACTCGCGGTGAATTTTAAAGATACCGTTTTCAAAACTTCAAATCGAATATTTTTGAACCAGTCAAAATATTCTATCCGCGTTTCATCAGAAACACGTAACTAAGTCACGACGAATCATTGACTAAGTTACGATGTAAAGAAAACTACCTTAAGCAATTTACAATTCATTAAAGTAAATACATCAAATGTATCAGTTTAATAAATTTTCTGGTCCAATGACAATCATTGGTTAAATGAGATTTAATCACCTTCCCGAATACAAAATTCATTAAATGGATAAGGATATGTGGTGTGATCTAGTATCAGACCATCCTTTACCATATGGAATAAGCATTTAATACTTAAGTGATAAAATCTCATAAAACAATGTTCTAAGTTATTTACTTAACTGAATATTTTCTTAATATTTATCTATTCGTTAATGACATTACTAGTCATTTTAAAATATATAACAACTATTTACAGAGAACAAGTAACTATCCAACAGTCGCAAGTTATGATATCAAATATTGAAACAATCATTCAACAATATTTTAAATAACTATACGAGAGATCTGATATCTAATATCTACAGTTGTCGTATTGTGAAAATCGATATTTTCTATACACAACTATACGCATATTCTTTCTTTGGCTTTATTATTTATCTTCAACTCTTTATAACATTTGCAAATAATTGAAAAGAAAATAGTGTCTGACACGTGACCTATGAATGTCACTAAAGCCAAGAAACGTCATTATCAGATAAACAAATACCTAATGAGATTTTCTTAATGCCAGTGAAGAATCTCGAGACATGAACCAATTCATGTCAATCTTTACCGCATAAGAAACTATTCTTTCTAGAATGATTATATCATAGTTTATTCTAATCTAGAACTTATTCTAGAAATGTGCAACCATAATTGAAGTCAGAAAATATATATAAAATATGCATGCAGTTGATAAAAGTTTAATTCTATCTACAAAATAGAACAAGGAAGATACATAAGCAACGATTTTCATAATAATACACATTGCATTAGTCATGGATTTTTTACTTAATAGTGCCTCCCATTACTTTACGTAATACCGTAATCCCCAATAGAATATGAGAATTCAATAATTAAATCAAATTCCATAATGGGAAGTGGACCCCATAAATATACTTTGACTCAAAGCTTTGGCACGTTCTCGCCTAGGTATATTCACGGGTAGACAACTCATTCTCAATCACACTCGCAGTGACTCCTGATTTTGTCCTGACCATTTCTCGTTGTGACAGCTTTGGCACGTTCACAGGAGGCGTATCAAGGCTTCACTTGTCAATGACAAACTCAAGCTATCAACAGCTTTGGCACGTTCAGGATTTCCACTTTCAATTGAATTTGTCTCTTATCATATAAGTTCTACCGGCGCAAATGAACTACCTTCAACCATAACTGCACATCTTTGTCAAGTTACAGCCATAGCATTATGAAAACATTTACATCCATATTGACAAGGTAGACGAAGAAACAAGTATTCCAAATGCTAGTCACTTTATAAAACCTTATTTAACGTGGATTTACCTAAAATGTGTAATTCATATTATTTAATCAAATTGAATAAATAAATGCATGTAAAAAGTAAAAATTAAATTAAATATCAAATTTAAAGGGCTAATCATATCAGAGGTACAGAATCAGACTCGCTCTGATACCATTTTGTTGGGGTCATATCAGGGAGGGGAGCGGAAGGATCGCAGTTCGGGCGAAATCGTAGTTTAAAATTTTTTAACTTACGAATAAATTATTCAATATCTAATATTGATAATTAATTCATATATCACCTAAACGTATTTATTCGATATCATATAACAGCATAAATAATATAGAAACATCGCAAAACTTTTGCGAAAATATTTTTCCGTAAAATAGTATAAAACGCGTTTCCGGCCGAACCGACCAACCAATGCACATGGGGACTGCCCAGGTCAGCCCCAAAAATATTTAGACAGTTTATGGACTGCCCGAACAGTGTCTAATTTACTGTTTGGGTAACCGTTACCCGGTTACGCCGTTTTTCGTCGTGTTCTCGTATTTTCACTCCGAAATAATTTTCGATAAATATTTTTATTGGGAAATTAAAATAAACCAATTTATTCTAATTACTCAATAAATAAAAACTGAATTTTTATTTGAAAAATCAGATTTATCATTAGTTGTCCTGAGACCCCTAAACTTTGTATTTTGATCATTTTGGTCCTTAAATTGTCAAATACATATTTAAGTTATTCCAAATCAATCCCAAAATGATTTATACATGTCTAATGCATGAAAATACAATTTGCAACAAAAAGTCCAAATTTTTCTGAAATTGCCGAACAGCCCCTATAATTTCCAGGATTTGCAATTTGGTCATTTTTGGTTCAAATTACATCAAGATCAAATCCAATCAATCCCAAATTTAATATATATCATATATACATCAAATTAAATCACATATAAAAAAAATTCCCAAATTTGGAAAGGGTTATGAACCCTAATTTTATAATTTCTTCAAATTGATAAAATACACCAAATTAAACAAATTCAATACTTTAATCATTCCAATACCACACCAATCAAGTCTCACCATCATGAAACAACTCAAGAACAATTCTAGGTGATTTATGAATGGCTAAGAAACTCTAGAATGACAACTTATTTCACCAATTAAATAAATAAGCTTAATTACTCCTAATTAGCTTATTAATTAATTATACATGCAAAACACCTTCAAACAAGTTTCCAACACAATAATTCAAAAACTTAAACATTAGAGAAAATTAAAAGCTACACAAGTCATAGAAAAAATTTCTTAGCTGAAGAAAATTGGAAATAACTTACAAAAACTCAAGTTTCCAAGCTTTTCTCCATTTGTTCTTCGCTTTTTTTTCTCTCAATTTGAACTTAGTGAATTTTTGAAAACCTTGTGTTATTAATTTTGAAAAAATGAAACAAAAAAAATTTATATCTCATTTTTTCTTATTTGGCCGAAACTTGACAAAAATAAATAACAAATTATTTTAATTTTTGTTTCAATTTGATTGGAACAAGTTTACTTGATAATAATGATAACCTTTATCACTAAGTAAAGCTTTACAAGTGAACCAATGAAATCATGCCATTTCCAATCACATATCATGTTAAAGATATTTATTTTTAAATTAATTTAATTATTTAGTAATTAAACAATTAGATAAATTAAATACAAATATCTTAAATATATGTATTATATTTACATTAAATATCTCAAATACATATATTAATGATATATGTCAAATATCATAATTTGACAATTAATTATGTGTATTTAGTAATATCAATTATAAAATACAAATACACATTAATTCGGAAATGACGATTAGGACCCGATTGCATGTATTTTTCGTTTAACCGTTAAACGAGTTATTAATAATCAGTATTATTCATAACATTTGTACTAGTGCTCTACGAGTATATTTCTTTAATAAGACTCTCTAGATTCAGGTATATCCGTCACAAAATCCAATTTCGTATCCATAATTCACCCGCCCGTAATTATGACGACTATGGATAAACTCCCTGAATCATATAGGTTGAGGTCATTACATACGTATAATCCATTCGTCACAGGTAACCGGATGATCCCAGAGATATGGATATAAACATCAAATCTTTATAGGTATAATTGTGTCGACGTATCTATTAGCAATCTTCTAAATAATACTCGAAACTTACTTCCGAAGTATACCACAGCCATGGATTTAACATATTGCTAATCATATAATGAATACATATGCCCTGTACACATGACTAACAAATCATTTCTTGATACACACAAGATATCATGAGCATGAGTCCACACTCAACATACATGCGGAGGTCTGATCTAAATAGATCGGTGACATGACTGCCAGATAGTGTGGAGGATAACATATATATCTACAGTGGTATCTCAAGTAAAAGAATCAATATGCTACTTAACCCAAGAAGATTCCTATTGACGTTGGTGTACCATCTATTAGGTAATCTTCGGTGAGTCATTCAGTGTTTATCAAATAAACACCTACAAGTCTATATGAGTCTCCTGAGACTCATTGTTCATTGGGATAAACCATCGGACCAAGTATGATATACGACATGTGCTGGTCTCAGTGGATTTTACTAACCGACCCGTGTCAATAAATCTTGACCATGAACTTAATTTGATAATATATTTCTAGTAGCGACGCTTCCCAATGTCAATTACAAGCTATGTTGTAATTGCGCACTACATTATGTATTATCAGGTCTTTGTCTAATATATATATATAATATATATATATATATATATATATATATCACTAAACACGATTTAGTTTCAATCTAATGAATTATATCCAATATAAATAATAAAAGACAAGAGGTGCTACCATAATTAAGTAATATTATGGAAAAAAAAGGTATTGCTAGTATTCATGAATCGGACATAAATACGATCCGGATTGGCACTCCGAGCACCAACCCTAATACTTCGGTCGTACCTCAAACGTTATTTGACTCCAAGAACACCTCTGAAAGCTTTAGGTTTTCTACTGGGTCTCTTGTTGGAGTAAAGGGTTTGTTACTGTATTTTGTGTTTTTAGGTTCTCAAAACGCTTGTCCAAAAGTCCCATTGTTGTGTGTTATATCTTTTTTTTAGTGATTAGGGTTTGGTTAATAAGGAAATGATCTTCATTTTTAAGGAAATTGGTTAAGAAGTAAAGTGATGTTTAAATGAAATTGGTTTAAAAGGAAATATGTCGAATATTTATACAAAACTGGAAATCTGACACATATCCATCCAAACATAGGCTATATCCGGATATATATAGTCTATATCCGGCCAGCTTTGGTGATTATGTCCGGCCAAAATTGAACATATATGATTTGGCCTGGATTTGACTGTTCTTTTGGATTTCTTTAGGGTTTCTTTATTTTCCAGCATTAGACCTTACAACTTTCTCAAATTTTCAGGAGTGTTATTAAATGAGACTCATCATCGGGCTATGTATAAAAATACGATGTCAAAAAGTGCCCCCACTTTGGTAGGCTTGTACAGTGTGTGACAGTGACAAGTCTATCAAAGTCATGCATGCCTTTTTACTTGCTAGGCTCATCTGGCATCGCCAGACTTACCTAGTTGTGTTGCTGTTTAATGGTTCATAGAAGGATAATGGTTGATGTGCACAAGGGCCTCTGATGCTCAGATCAATTGAACTAATAATAAACACTCAGACCTTAGATGATCAAATCAATTGAGCTAAGGGTGGGCACTCAGGCCTACGATTCTCGGATAGGTTGAACTGAGAATTAGTACTCGGGCCTTCGATCCTCGAATTAGTTGAACTGAGAATTGACATTTGGGCCTTTGATGCTCATATCGGTTGAATTGAGAATTGGCACTCAAGCCTATAATGCTCAGATTGGTTGAACTGTTAATTGGCACTCGAGCCTTCGATGCTCGGATCAATTTTGAGATGCTTTTGATCCATTGCTATGACTCTGTAGTTGGTGTTGGGCCCTCGGGCTTCATTCTCAATGCTTTCTTCCTCGTTCCCAAATCTTCACTGTGAGGATTCATTTTTAATGGATTCATTCCCATATTCTCATTATGAGGCTTCATCCTTCAAGGCTTCATTCCCAAATCTTCATGGTAAGGCTTTATCCTTCAAGGTTTTATTCCCAAATCTTCTTGGTGAGGCTTCATTCTAAAATCTTTATGGTGAGGCTTCTTCCCTTAAGGATTCATTCCCAAGTCGTCATCGTGAGGCTTTATCCCTCAAGACATCATTCCAAAATCTTTATCGTGAGGCTTCATCCCTCAAGAATTCATTTCCAAATCTTCATGGTGATGATTCATTCCAAATTCTTCATCATGAGGCTTTATTCCCAAATCTTCACGACGTTGCATTTATTTTTGAAGTTGTCTTCATTCTCAAAGTTGCCTTTTGTTCCAAACATTTTTTGATCCCAATACTTTCCAACATCTGTTTCCATTGTTGTCGTTCCAAAATCTAATGGCGTAAGTCATCTCCAGTTATGATGTTCGGGAGGACCTCACCCCAAGTATTCTTTCTTAGGCGAGCTTTGCCCCTATATCTTGTCATTTTTAGATGTCGGGTGCTCTATATCTTGAAGGCTTCAACTCTTGACTTCAACTGAGTGTTATGCATCTTGCTCCAATTCTTGGAGGCTGGTGCTTTGTTCAAACATCCTGCAAAAATAAATGCTATTTATATGTATGTGTATATGAATGTATGCAAATGACCTTTAACTATGTGCATGTTCTTCGGCTTGTAGGAATGCAAGAGTCGTGATGCCATTCGGTTGAGATATCATCAGGCTTCATCTTATTTTCTGCTTAGGCAATCTCTCGGGGTTCTCGAACCATGCAATGATTTTTTATATGTTCTCAAGGGTTTTCTTCTTAAAATTTCATCTCTCTCTTAAAGTATGAGCAATGTTTAAATTCAAAACTTAATTTTAACTAAGGTTTCGCCTTTCAAATGCTTCTCAATGTGTGTGTGTGATTTTTTAACAAGAATTGCATGCAACCCGGATTGGTTTATACTGCGCTAAGTGTAGATTATTACTGACATTTTAGTTCACTTTATTCTTTCTCATGTTATGGTAATCTAACACCTAGTTAAAGATCAACAAATTTTAGAATTTATTGAATGTTTATTTTATGTAGGATACATCCATATCATCTTAAGTCATCAAATTGTCTTTTGACATAAATAATGCATATTTGCGATACGAGCCCATAGTTACTCGAAAATTTCACTAACTCATACGAGCCTATAGTTACTCGATAATTTCACTAACTCAAGTTGCTTTGCATACTCGATACTTGATTTTTCATTTTACTCAAAAATAGTCGTGGGGTTCAAGATATTCCTGGTTACTAAACAATCCAAACAACGGAGTAGGTTTTGTAGGATTCACCATTTTTCTTTCTTCTTTTTTTTTTTAATCTTTTTTCTTCTCTTTTTCTCATTTTTCTTTCAATTGTGTAATCTCCTTAACCTAATGTCATCTCAGTCTTAACCTTTGAAAAGAGTCAAACGAATGTCAAGTGCTTTGACTTTTTTTTCTAGTTTTGCAAGCATAAATTCTTTCTAAGTATCCATTACAATTCTAGGTGTAATTTTTAGTGCGCATTTGTGGATAGCATTCTACCAGTGTTTCCAAAGTTTAAGAATTGCCTTAAGTATTTAGACATGCTCATCTTTTATCGTGAGACGAAAATTTTTACAAGATTAAATTTATTTCATCATCGAACTTAGAAAAAGTCATTACATAAAAGAGAAATACAATGGAAGAATCATGCATGAGGGAGGTACTCCACAGGATTAGGTATGCCTCCGTCGATTAAATCTTGAATTTCATATTTTAGGTAGGTGTAGTTGTCTGTATCATGGCCTTTTTCCTGGTGGAAGTACCAATATTGGTTTAGATCCATGTGTTGGGATATTGGGTTTGGCATCGATCTTGGTTCCAATGGTTTCAACAAGCCCTGTTTCTTTAACTTCTCAATTGATGAAGGTCTGCCAAGTTTTGAAATTTTTTTATTTCTGATAGCAATTATTTCAGCATGGTTAGGCTTTATTCCTGAAGGACATTCAACAATCTTCCTATTCTGGCTGTAGAATTTCCTATTCTCAGCCTCTTCCTCTTCAAGGTCTATCAAAATCTCCTTCAACTATTAAAAATCGGCTATCATGGAGGTCATCCTCGTTAATTTGTTGTAGATGGAGGGCTTGGTTCCCTTGATATCATTTTTTTTTGTCATTTTCTGAGAGTTTGGTATGCATCTTCACCAATTGGCTTCTCCAATAGTCTAGGTATTCCTTGAAGCTCTCGTCAGGCTTTTGTTTTGTATTTTCCAAGTCACGAAGTGACACATCTATCTCTATGTCTGTGACATATTGACTAAGGAAAGCTTAGGTCAGGTCTCTCCAATTATCCCTTATTTTCTTTTCTAGGCTATAATACCATACCACTGCTGCTCCTTTGAGCGACATACAAAACATCTTTAGAACTTGGTGTTCGGACATGCCAGTATCACTCATCATAGACTTATATTGGTGAAGATGTACTTTAGGGTCTCCTTTCCCATAAAACTTGGTCATGTCGGGCATTTTAAACTCGACAGGGAGTTGATCTTCAAATGTAATTGCACCATAGTCTAGGAGGTCTTCATGTTTACCCTTTATTTTCTGGGTCACTGCTTCCATCTATTTCTTTAACCATTGCAACTCAGCCTTGACACGGAATTTATCTAATTTCCTCATGGTATATTCTGTCATGTCTTCTTCATCATCATCCACATTATGGATCTCTTCAATTGTCCTATTTTGAGGCTCATCGTACCTCTTCTCACTAGTCTCGACCCTTAACGTCTAGTTTGCTACCTGATTAACCTTGGGATTGATAAAAGTTTGCAGTTGCTCTACCATATTGTTCATTGTGGCTTCCAATTGGTCTACTCAAGAATTGTCGCCGCTGGCTATTTCTGAATCTGCTAACTGCGTCTTGACTAGTCTATCTTCCTCTCTTACCCAATGCATCACTATGATGGCTTCATTCACAAAGTGTTAATGCATGTATACATGAGATGCATGAAATGCAAGGTTAGTTCATGCAGCATACATCCTTCCAACCTTATCTCTTTTACAAATATGGTATGTCAACATCTGACCTAGGTTTGTCTTAGCTTATGAACCAACGGGGGGGTACATAAGCCCATCCTCTCTTATGCTTAAGGGGTAAACCTTGGCCTTTATTTCCAGAATGAAAGTCAGTGGAGTATTAGACTCGTGTCTTGACATAATTGGATTATAACTAAATACTATTGGCCCAATGGGATTTCCATGCATGGTGACCCATTGACATTTCGAAGTATTTGACCCAATCGCCATGGGTTGAAAACTTATCCCAGTTGAAAAGGCCAAACAAGTTTACACCTCACGTCAAAATGGTCAAGTAATTCCAAATAGTTAGGCCCAATCATTAGCAATGGGGTGGCTTTTCCTATAGAGAACAACTATGGACTTTTTATGTGGGCTCATAAGGGTACGACTTAGGCTCTTATTGGGGAAGGGGTGCCCATAGCTAGGTATCCCCACTTATGGGTTCAATGGACTAAGTAAACACACCATTTTTATATCTAAAACACGAAAGGTCGCAAATTACTAGGTCTCCCCACTCAAGGGTCTGATCGACCAAGTGAATGCACATTTATGCTCAATGGTACTTTCCAATAAGTGACGTTTATCATCACATACCAATTCAGCCCCTGGAGTAAAAGTGATTTTTCGATATGCAATGCCATCGAGGCTAAATATGGCATGCAGAAGATGAAGACACGATTCACCTCAATCTTCCCATGGATACTACAAGTGACATGAACCAAGACATATTTGGAGCAACAAGGGACACAACCAACATCAAAGTAGAACCATTGCAAGTACCAACAGGGCCAATCATAAGACAGAAGGCCAAAAAGATCAGATAAGTAATTGAAGGAATAGCTCAGGGTTTCATGACCGACTATAATAGAAAAATCATAGGCACACCAGAGACACATGTGGGATTCAACGAAGAGGGCCCTAACCTACTTATGTAATTTATAATATTTGTTGGCAATGTCTGTAACAAAACAAGTTCAATTGAGTTGTATTGAGTGTTGAAGTTCTTGGAGTAATTGGACAACATCATATGGAGATATCAGAGTGACATTCACTTTTTTAAATATTCCAGAGTATTTATAGCTCCAATATACATGAGATCGTTGTCATTGAAAAGTAGACTAGGAGATGATCGAGTACATATAAAGAACACATGATTTGACCGATGGACGGGAAAGTTACAAGCGTTTTAATTTTCATCTCAAAACCAGTATGTGACGTACGTTTGTCTTCGTATTTCCGTTCGAACGCCTAAAGGGAGAAACTTTGCGTTTGAGTACTGTTTGAGGGGCGTTCGAATGCCCGTACGTAATTGAGTTATTTTGGATGTGTTTTGAGCCAGTTTTACATAAGAAAAATCCTTATCTTTTCCCCAACTATATAAACAAACTTAATGTCACATTCACAAGTGTTGAAAATGGATTATTCAAGGCCTAAAATATTTGTTGCTTTCAACCTTCTTGATTTTCACCTTGAAGACTCTTTTGATTACCTTGTTTTCTTTCTTTTGGTGAGATTGAATTTTGAGTGACCATCAACACATAAACACATCATTAACCCAATCTTCTAAGCCTTCAAAGTTCTCCTGGAATGCCCATTTTTGTGCTTCGCCCCAATGCAAACCAAATGTCTTCTTTACTACCACAAGCAATGGTGCAGCAATGCTCATAAAGTCTCTTAAAAATCTCATATAAAAGATTGCTAATCTATGGAAGCTTCTAACTTATGTTACTATTGTTGGTGTAGGCTACTTCTGAATTGCCTTCACCATTTCTACATCTACCTCAATACCATTTGCACTCACAAAAAAGCCCATAAAATAATTATATCCATGCAAAATGTGCATTTTTCAAAGTTAGCATATAACTCTTCTTGTCTCAACATATTAAGAACATGCCTCAAATGCAACTCATGTTCATCAATTGACTTATTGTGAACTAAGATGTCATCAAAGTATAAATGCATGCAGAACATGATTCATTAATCTCATAAATGTGCTAGGTACGTTTATAAGACTAAATGGTATAACTAACCATTCATATAATCCATATTTAGTCTTAAATGTGGTTTTCCATTCATCTTATTTTGTCATGCGAATCTCTTGGAATCCACTTTTTAAATCAATTTTGCTAAATACCTTGGAACCATAAAATTCATCTAACAATCATCTACCCTAGGAATAGGATGGCGATACTTTACCATTATATTTTTGATTGCTCGAAAATCAACACACATCCACTATGTCCTATCTTTCTTAGGAACTAGAAGCACTGGTACTGCACAAAGACTCATGATTTCCCTTACATACCTCTTGTCCATCAACTCTCGCACTTGCTTTTGAAGCTCATTTGTCTCATCGGGATTGCTCCTATAAGCTGGCCTGTTGGGAATGACTGATCCAAGTATGAAGTCTATATGATGTTCAATGCCTCTAATAGGTGGAAGCCCACTAGGTATGTCCTCTGTCGAGACGTTATTGTAATCCTACAAAAGAGATGAAATAGACAAATGAAGCAAAAAGTCAATGTTAGTAAAATAAACATGGGCTCCTTATAGGCTAACAATATCATAAGCTTGCTAGCCTTGAAATCCTTCCTCACTTCACCTTCACCCTTGTAGAAACTATTTTTCACTCTCCATTTTGTTTCCCCCTCACGTTCACTAAAACTGCTCTTGGGAACACTCACGGCATTGGCCTTGTTTTTCTCACTAGGTTCGGTCTTTACCCCTTTTTGCTCACCACTCTCACTTATTTCCCCCAAGGTGGTGTTTTCCCTCACTCTTTCTTTATCACACTCAAGTTGTAACTTAAGCTGATCTTCGTGGACTAGTTTAGGTGTAAGCGGGTATAAGGTAATGGGTTTTCCCTTATGCTGAAAGTAGTACATGTTCTTGAACTCATCATGAACAAACTACTTATCAAACTACCATGGCCTACCCAAAAGAATATGTCATGCATGCATCGGTATCACATCACATAGAAATTATATGTGTATGGCCCAATGGTAAAGTTCAATAATACATACTTCGCCACTTTTACTTCGCCACAATTATTTAACCACTGTAACTTGTAGGGCTTGGAGTGCTTCAAGCAACTCAACCCCAACCGCTCAATCAAAGTTGTGCTAGCAACATTAGTACAAAGGCCCCACATCTATAATCATACTATACCATTTGCCATTCATACGACATCTAGTGTGGAATACTTTCTCCCTCTGTGGCTCACTATCATCTTCTAGAACATGTACATTCAAAGCACGTCTAACAACTAGAGATAAATTATCCAATGGGTATACTTATAATTCATGGTCACTAGTATCCTCCATCTCTGACATTTCATATTCAACCTCACTATCTATAGAGTATACTTCTCCACTCTTCTTGTCAATCACTAAGGTGCATATATTAGGACATTGTGAAGCATGGTGTCTCATGCCTAAACATTTGAAACACTTTACATCCTTAGTTCTTGTAGCTGTACCCTCAGGTTTTGGTCTAGTTTTGATCGGTTTTGCGGCCTCCTTACCCTTGGAATTAGGTTCGGCCTAGGCTTATTAAAACTTCCACTGAACTCGCCTCTAGGCTTGTTAAAGCCTTCAACCCACTTCTCATTCGGAACCCATTTCTCTTTCCATGCAAAAGTAGATAAAGTATCAAATCTGGATGTGGACTTTTTTCTTGAGTTGCCTCTCTACCTTGATAGCCATGTGAAGTATATCATCCAAATCAACATATTGATGCAACTCTACCATGTTGGCATTCTCTCTATTCAAGCCCTCTAGAAACCGTGCCATAGTATCCTCTTTATCCTCAATAAATTTGCTCTGATCATGACAACTTCAATCTCTGTGTAATAGTCCTCAACACTTTTGGTCCTCTAATACATATGTTGTAGTTTTTGATACAACTCCCGATAGTAATGGCTGGGTATGAACCTTTTTCTCATAAGACCACTAAATTTTGCCCATATCTGAACCAACCTCTCATAGTTTCTCCTCCGAGTAGAAACAATCTGATCCCACCAAATCATATCATAATCAGTAAACACATTTGCTGCCAGATGAATCTTCCTCTAGTCTAAGTAGTGATGATAGCTGGAAATCAACTCGATTTTCTTTTCCCATTCTCAGTAAACCCCGGGATCATTCTTGCCCTGAAAGGTTGGTATCTTGATCTTGATGCTACCTAGATCACTATCTACATCTCATCGTCTACCACCACCTCTGATCATAATACCCTCGTCTGTCATCATATTCAACATCTACCATCAAACTGACTATCTCTCATATCATACCTCCTATCATGCCCAGGCTGAATTCCCTCATCCACATCATCAAGCTCATCAAAATCATCAAACATATTTTTATCTTCTTCTTCTTCATCTAGTGGTATACACTGTGGTGGTACCATCGAGGTGGCACACATCGTGGTGGAACATTCTGAGGTGGTGAGTCATTCTGAGGTGGTGGTGCTCTAGGAACACTGTCTGTTTGAACACTCTTTACACTTTTGGACAACCTTTCCAAAGCAGTATTCATGTTCTATCTCATATTTGCAAATTTTCTATCCAAAACCTCAAGCTTTTCATCAATGGTTAGACTTGGACCTGCCATCTCAACACTGAACAAACATATTAGAAATAACAAGAAAGTAAAAAAATATGTAAATTCATAATCTCACTTTTTTCGCACTCTATTACATTTTACCCGATACTGTGCTGACATTCATTGCCTTTTACCACTCTTGAGTTATTCCTTAATTCAAATGCGAATTAAACTCAATCCAAGAATACATACCAAGTGTAGTCCTCAAGCCAGCATAAAACACAAAAAAAACCAGTAATGTATATAAGGCAAGTGGAAATGCGAATAAGAATAGTAACCATAAAGACTCAATCAAAGATACTTGAGCTAAAGTATTCGGAATAAATAAATAACAAATTTACATGATGAGCAAACAAGCATGTAAATTCATGGACGTATGCAATTTTATGATGAAATTTTGGTGCCTCAATAGATATTTTGATGAATTACCAAGCACGAGAACCCCAATGACAATATACAACTAATCAAGTTTAAGTGAAAATTTTAATTTTTTTCATTTTTTTTGCTCAAGTGATCACTGGTCACTCAAGTTCTCGTAAAAGTCTAAGTATTTACCGGCTGATGTTCAGAGTCTAATCTGAAATGGAATTCATAGTCTGATAACTTTGATCTAAGGTTGAGTTCAGGGTCTGATACTGTTGGGATGTATGCCCTACAGCTACATGTGATGTAAACGGTTTCATGTGTTTTGAAATAAATCGATGCATTATTCATTTATCAAATTGTTTGTTTATTTTTCGTATATTATATATCTTCGTAAATTCCGTAGATTACTTATGTATCTTCAGACTTAGTGTATGAGTGTCATACACCAGAGGATTTAAGTCTGAAGTTAGTAATCTTAAATAGTCCATAGAGTGCAAACAAAGCTGGTACTTTGTTTGTGGTTTATCTATAGTTGCGGTTCATTCTATATTTATATGGCGATCTTAATCCGGATCATCCATGTAGAGACATGAGAATGGAGGCACCTTGTATGATGCGATCATATAGGACTGGACCCAGATAGAAATGACATTCTTATAATATCCGTTAAGCAAAGAAAGTCATTTCAATCTACTTGATGGTCATATATGGATTGATCTTAATACTGAGTGTACTACGAACTCATGCATGGCAGTCTGTGTCCTTTGATTTACAAAGGTGAGGTTGGTGTAGCAGTCCCGACCAATAGCTACGTACTTTGGGGGCACAGTTTGTTTTGTAGCTGGGAACGTTTTACATAGACATGGAGTTCATTCCTTCTTGCGAGAAGTAGATGAGTATCTTTCTTAAGGGTTGATTCGGTATTTGAACGATTTGAGCGCTGAAGTCTTTCTATTACGAACAGAAAGATTAATAATTCATAATAGTTATGAATAAATCGTTCATTAAAGAATCAACGGTACTTAAGGTAAAAATAATTAGAGGGGTATAACAGACATTATGACCCGGCTCTAATTACAAGATACTCGTGAAGGATCAATTCGTATATAATGACTATATCGATGGACAACGACTTAGTTCGACTTAATATTTCATCTGCGGCAACGAGAGTGCAACTTCAGGTTTTTAGTGGAATAACCCGGAGTTAATCATTCGAAATATCTAATTAAGAGCTTAATTAATATTTCGAGATTATTGGAGCTCAGAACCATTGGTCCATTTGGTCCCCGTACTAGCTCGATTTACTATAGCGGATTTAATATAATTTGATTGTCTAATTATATACTCACAAAAGAATAAATATTATTAATATGATTAATAATATTAATTATGTCACACTTGAAACTATACATTAAAAGTTAATGTATGGTATTAATAATTATATGATAATTATTAAATAAAAAATATTGAATTATATATATGATATAATTTAATAAGGCTAAGATTGTAATTTCTATATTATGGGTTTTGGAAACACTTGATTTAATTTTGGAAGTAATGACTTTCAAAATATTAATCATATATTTAATTTATAACATATATTGACTTTATGGAAAGTAAATAATATTGTTACAAAATTAATGAAAAATAAAGGGCATGGCCGAATTCCTTGATGTATAAGGTATAAGATTTGTTTATTTTGGAAACAAAATTTAATCAAAAATCCTAGCCTTGGCCGAATTCTACCTTAGGGAGGGGATTGGTTGTTTTGTTTGAGTGAAACAAAATTGACCTATATAGAAAAGGAAAACTTGATTTTATTTTGAGGAGTGCTCTCATTCCAAACCCTAGCCACCTTTTTTTCTTCACAATTCTCTCAAAAGTTGAGAAACAATTTTGAAGAACAAGAATAAGTAAAAAAAAATTATTAGTGTGTGATTTAATCTCTAAAACGTTTAGGGATGTGTTGTGTGTGTAGCCCACACTACTTTCCGTTGGTAACGATTCATAGTTCGGAAGATCTTGTGGCGTTGAAAAAATCATCTTCTCCTTTATTCTTGTAAGTCACGGCATTGAGGAACAATAATACCTCATTGCCGCACTTCACTTGTTACAATCGGGGCTCGGTTTGTTATTTGTTTTAATTCGGGTTTTAGGGAAAACCCTTATGGACTTTTTGGGGCTGAGTTAGGATTTTTTTTGAGTGGTGAAAAATCAGACCTAAAACGCTACAGCAGGTCACGCAAATCAGGGGTTGGGTTGGGTGCAGTTCGCGTATATAACGTGTGTAAAACAGTCCAATAATCAATGCATCAGTTTGAGGGCTGTTTGGGGACTGTTTCACACGCATTTCGAGGCTGAGATCTTGTCCGAAACAGAAACAAAACTTCAGTATAAGTGCTGGTTCCATTCGGCTTTAAGGAAGGGAAGACATAAAAAATTTTCAAGGTCGATCCGTGTGCCTAATCGCTTCCGTTGCGCGAGGAAAGCGTTTCCTACAGATACTGATTTCAGAGTCTTCTCTGATGCTGAATTTAAAGTTTGATCTGAGGCAGAGTTCAGAGTCTTGTGTTGAAGCTCTTAAATTCAAAGTCTGATATGATGTTCTGAATTCAGAGTCTGATGTCAATGTTAGACATTATGTCCCATAGCGTCACTGTTTGTAAATGATATTGTATTATTGTACAAAATTAACTATGTGATAATGAAATTGCCTTTTGCCGTTTTGTAATTTTATTTACTTTGATATATAAATGGCGAAAGTCCATATGATTAGTACTGGATTGAGATGATATGAGACAGTAGTATCAATCCATAAAGGTTTAATCATTAAATATCCCTAGCCGTAGTATTATCGAGACTGGACATCGATAATGCGGAATAGGCTAGTATTGCGCTTGTGCACGTTGTGAGGGCACAACGGCATAGTTCTCATATATTTAAGTATTGGATACTTATGCAAGTGTGATAGGAGGTTGTGTTTTACCGATGGTACGGAAAACAGCTTCGCTCTGGATAGACCCCGCGGAATCCCATTGGTAGTATGTCTATGTGTCTATGGGAGGCCGCATCAGGGTAGGTGTATATGATCTTAACCTGAGACTTACATCGCTAGTACTTGCGACAATCGGTAAACTTTGGTTTTGGTGGTTGGGGACCTTAACCGGTTCTGTGTACACCTCTTCTGGGTTTATCGAGAAGCGTAGTGTACTGGATGTGATGTCAAGATGGAAGTATCGCTTCAGACATATGGAGGTGATGATCACGCAGGGCACAGAACTAGTACTCTATAAAAGGTGCAACCGTCGGGACAATATGACCAGGTCAGGATTGTCCGATTTAAAGAGACTAGTTGCTTGATGTCCGATATATGTTTCGTACGGGGCAGACACATCTCCAGCCCAGGCCTAGCATGTGATCATCTGATACTGGATCGATGTACGCAATACTACGGTATACTACGCTTGATATAGATCTTATATTCCTATAAGAATATTTCTGGAGAATTGGGTAGGCATGGCGATTTGCTAGAAGCCAACCTTGTCTTGTGAATCGGTAAAGACGTAGTACGAGGTACGTACGTGTTCGGATTATCCGACGACCGTATTTACTGCCAAAATATCCAGAGTCTCTTGGGTCGCTTCCCGAAGATTCACCTATGATATTTTATTCGAATTTAATTAATCTTGGATTAATTACGGAGAAACTTTATCTTGGATAAAGTGCCTTATTTATAGAGAGAGAACGATTAATTTGGATTAATCAGTAAGATTATTATATTCGATATAATAATTGAAATTCGATTCGACGCGAAATTAAAATTAGATTTTAATTCGGGCATACGAATTAATTTAGAAAATTCGTTAGCGACGTAAAAATATAATTTCGCTAGGCGCGGTTATTTATTTAAATTCGATTGAATTAACGTCGCGACGTAAGTTCGGTATTTCGGAAATATCGAACCCGAGCGCGTGAGTGGACGTGGCCCACTTTCATTTGGAAACGTGTGGGGCCCACATGACACTTGTCATTATATGCATTATTTTATTAATAAGGCATTGCATGTTAATAGTGTACAATACACTCTAAGGCATTGCATGGTGATAGTGTGCATTACACTCAAAGGTTTTGCATGGAGTTTGAGTGTTTGACACTCTAAGCCATTGCATGGTTTATGTCATAGATTTATTATTAATTTAATAAATTATAACATAAATATAAATTGATTTTTGGTAAAACAAAATCAATTAAGACTTTACACAAAATCTCTTTCTCCTCAAATTGCCGAGAACTCCATGACAAGGGCAAGGAAGATTTGATCTTCTATTCTCCATTTTTGCTAGCACAAGCAAGGGATCAAAAGAGGTGATAGGGAAACCATCAAAGAGCTTGGAATACAAAAGCTTGGAGCTTCAAGTCTTCCTCTTCCTCTTGGCCGAATCTTCCACAACTTGGAGCTTCTACCATTTGATCATCTTCTTCATCACAAGATATTGTAAGTATGATTCCGCCATACTTCATGTTTATATATATATTCTTTATAGTATTTCACATGCTTAATCTTTGTTTGGGACATATTATAGAAACCAACAATGGTATCATTGAGCTAGGTTTAAGCATGAAATACTTTAGGTTAAAATTTGATAAAATTGGTTGAAGCATGTTCTTGTGAATTTGATGAATAAGTATGATTGCATGTATATAGAATGATGTTATATGAAATCAATTTTATGAAAAATGCATTGGATGATTTTTCCCCAAAATTTTAACCTTGGCCGAATGGTGTGATAAAATTGGTTGAAGCATGTTCTTGTGAAATTTGATGAATAAGTATGCTTGCATGTATATAGAATGATGTTATATGAAATCAATTTTATGAAAAATGCATTGGATGATTTTTCCCCAAAATTTTGACCTTGGCCGAATGATATGGTGAAATTGATTGAAGCATGTTCTTGTGAAATTTGATTAATAAGAATGCTTACATGTATATAGAATGATGATACATGGAATCAATTTTATGAAAAATGCATTGGATGAATTTTTCCCCAAATTCATGCCTTGGCCGAATGTGTTGCTACTTGGAGTGGATTGAAATTTTTTGTGTTTAAGATCATTGGATGACTTAGAACGTGTACGGGACGTAGATTAATAATTCAATCGGATTGAAAAACAAATCGACACAAAAAAACTCACCTTGGCCGAATACATAGGACATGTAAAGGAGTTGATTTTTGTTAAAATTAATGTTGGACATTTATTTGAAAAATTGATGATAATAAATTAAATGGGTATTTTTGAAATATTTGGTTTAATACATTAATCTTGGTATTACACTTTAATTAATTGGACTTTAATGTTTGGAATATTAAAATTTAATTAATGGGCTTTAATAATTTAATTGGGCCTTATGGGCTTAAAATTGGTTTTATGGCACTTAAGGGTGATTCCTTATTTGGGCTTGGTAATTAGTTTGACCCACATTGACCAAAGCCAAGCCTTAATAAATCAATTCTAAGTCCATTTGACTTGAATTAAATTCAACATTGGATGTTAGTGGGGCTTTGAGGCCCAATAAGATTAGATTTAGAATCTAAGTCTTTAAAGCACATTAAAAGTGTAAACATTTAATTTGGAATTAAATAATTGAATTAGTATTGAATACGAATTAAATTAGATTTAATAAGTAGTTCGATATAATTCGCGAATTCGTACCTTATGTACTTATTCTCAATCGAGTTGGACTCGCACAAAATCAAACCGTTGTTTGAACATTGGATGATCACTTTAACTAAGACTAATTAATTGGATTAGATTGGTTGTAGAAGCATGTCTTGTTTGAATATATATGTATGTGATGAATGAATAGTGTATATCGGATGGATATTAGAAGGGAAATGGTAATTTAGAAGTTATTGTAAATTTGGAATTTATAAATTGGACCTGCGTGTCCAGCCTTATCTCTTTATCTCTTTGTATTCTCTTCTCACCTAATTCCCCTCAATGTAAATGAGGTTTCTCTTATTGTATTATGTAATTGGGTAGAAGTAGAATAGTGCTAGCGGGGAGAGGAAAGGGAGTGATTGATTTTCTAGGAACAAGTTGTTTATATATCCATCCGCATATCACTATTAATTTACTTTACGCGCTTTATGATGTTTTAGAAGCATGCTTAAGGGTGTATGATGATGAGACCTAACAAAGATAAATAAATGGTTGCCAATTACGCGAAAAATCCCTCAAACAATATTAAGAAATTTCCTTCCGTTGAATGATTCTTTCTCAAGATCCGAAATGGCATTGGTTTGTTGGCCAAAGTCAAGACCTTTGTCAATTGAGGATGTGTTTGAATCATGAGAGTTTTGTTCCACATCGGTGTCCTGTCCAAGTTGTGATTTGTTGGCCAAAGTCAAGATCACTTCTTGTCCATCGACATTGATTACGAAATTTTCCTTGTCAATGGGTCCCGCTTAACTGGAATCATTAGGTTTGTTGTGCCAAAGCCAAGGCTTAGTTGATTCAGAGGAATGGTTAGGAAAATGTATGGATACATGACATATGTATTAGATATATATGTTTCGGACTTGGATGTCCACCTACCGGATCTAGGAATTGGATGGGATCCAATTGATCTTCAAGATCTACCTAGTTAAATATCATACAACTTGTTGGCCAAAGTCAAGGTTGTGTGTTATTTAACGGGATCCTAGCCCACTAGGAAATTAGATTTCCCGAGTTGTCTACAGAGGGTTAGAAACTTGAAGAAAATAGTGGGAGGCTATTATTGAATTTGCAATCTCGTTCAGATAATTAGCCTTCTCGTCTTTCAAAATTATTTCGTCAATATTTTAAATGATTAGTTGGACTAATATATATTGTTATTTTACTTGTAACAATTTGACTGTACCCATAACATCGTTGACTTTATAGTTGGACTATAGTTGTCAAGATGACTGTCAAAGGTAATATCCGCGACATAATCATGGGCGATAATGTCTTCAAAGGGACAAACTTTGCCGACTGGGAAATGAACCTCAAGATAGTGCTTGGGGGGAGAGAGGGTAATGTATACTATTCAGAGGCCTCTCCCGCCTAAACCCACTGAGCCACTGGAGCTAGAGTTATGGAAGACTCATAGTGACGATTGTGACCAAGCTCAGTCAGTTATGCTAGCTGCAATGACCCAGCATTTCAGACGCCAAAACAGGGACTTGGATCCCTATAACATGATGGCAAGATTGCGTGATCTTCACCGCACCTAACAAGCGGATGAAGAGGTACGAGCTAGTAAGGAAACTCTTCCGCTCCCGGATGACAGATGGCGCATCAGTTGAGGCCCACGGGACTCAAATGATCGCTGACATAGATGAGTTAGCCAATATGGGCATTGTCTTGGAGGCAGAGCTGACGATTGATATGATATTACAATCGCTGCCCGATACTTGGAAACAAATCATCGTCAACTATAAGTTGATGGATACTGACGACACTCTCGGAGAATTGTTGTCCGTGCTGAAGGAGTCCGAAATGGAACTCCTAAAAGGGAGCAAGCGCGAGGCGCATTATGCATCAACCTCTCATGCGCCAAAGGCTAGGCCCATGGCAATTGGAGGTGCGAGGAAGAGGAAGTTCAAAAAGAAAGGCAAAGGCAAGTTGACAG
>SKCR01026338.1:0-89523 GCA_019454045.1 Zanthoxylum bungeanum
TTTTTAATATTTTTTTTTAACAATACTAATATACACACGCACATACTAATAGCGGTATTGTTTTAATTATTTCAGACCAGTTCGGAGTGGCTTTACATTTACCCAAAGGGATTTCTAGATATGCTGTTATTTATAAAGAAAAAATACAATGCTCCTCCCATTTATATTACTGAGAATGGTAAATACTAGTAACTTTTTCAACTATGATAGTGGTGAGGTAACAAAAATATAGTTTTTAAGCGTCTAGTAAATGATAAAAATTGTGATTACTGATCATAATTTCTTTTGAAAATTGAGTTTTGTAAAATTTAAAATTTTTAACTTTTTCCTACCATCAAAATATTAGTAAAGTACACCGTAATTTTTAACATAAAATAAAATCATATAGCACCATTTATGAATGACCATTTGTTCATTATATTTTTTAATCGCAATATCAAACATTCTTTTAATATTTATATTTTCAAAATATCAATTAGTATTTACTTTTCTCTTCAGGTATAGGTGATGTAAATAGTAGCTCATGGGGAGTTGATGTTGCTCTAAATGATACCTTGCGAGTAAAATACTACAGTCTACATCTTTCATATCTCTTAAAAGCTATCAAGTAAGTACAAATATATCTTATTTGAGTTCTTAGGTGCATGTCAACATTTTGTAAATTATGAATTTCATCATCTAGGTAACAATACCAAAAGATTAAAAAAAACTATGAACTTTAATATGATGAAGAAACACAGGCACGACATTGGAATTAACTTTGTTATGTATGATGAATTTGGATACAGTATTCAGTTGGATTTTATTAAGTTTTTTATAACATTTCTTTAACGTGTGTATTGATAATAATGATCAATTAAGATTCAAATATATATAAATTTGTATTCAATAGCTATAAATCACAATTTGTAAAAATAATCTAAGCTCAATATAAAACTCAATTTATTACCAAATACAAGTCCATGGATGATACCTAACATAAGTTAACTTAGCATGCATCCTATTACATATTATAAAATTCATCTTGTTTTAGAAATAATTCAGTTTAAAATTTTGAGTACATGTATGACTTATTAATAGTTTTGTTAACATAATTTTAGGGAAGGAGTTGATGTAAGAAGATATTATGCCTGGTCCTTTCTCGACAACTTTGAGTGGTATTCTGGTTATACTTTTCGGTTTGGGATCGTTTATGTAGACTACCAAAACAGATTGAAAAGACACCTCAAGAACTCTGCATTATGGTTCAAAACTTTCCTCAATGAAGATGTTTCATCTATCTCTTCTTTAAATTTATATTCTGATCAGTAATTTATTTTGTTTCATAATTAATAAGATTGAGATATATATATTCATTCCTTTGTAATTTTGTAATTGAACAACTATAATTGTATTTCAAGATTATACAATTAATTTATAATTAATTATAAAACTATATATAGTCCCAACCATTGCTACATGATTGATTCTGCTTCTTCATACCATAAATTAAACCATAACTCTCAGTGCCCTCAAGGTGTCTCATCAGCCACTGAATGTATTTAAACAAAGTTAATACTTCAAGGCACTAATGTATTTAAGAGTAAAGTAAACAAAGTTAATCTAAACAGACATTAATGTATTTAAGAGTAAAAGTACTGCAAACCAAATATATACTTCAAGGCACGTCACTTTCCTTAAGACATTATTTGCCCTCACGAATATGCATAATATCCTGCTAGTCGGATAATATTACTTCATTTTGAAAATTCTTCAACAATCCTCCATCATTTTCAAAATGAATGAAATTTAAAAAATTGTCTTGCATAGGCTTGGAAAAACATATACATAAATGAAAGTTTTTTTTGGAGTTGAACTTTCACTTAGTAAAATGGTAGACAAGCTTTCAACCATCAACTTTATTAGATTAACCAGACTATATCACACACACAAGTTTTCTAGTTCTTAGAAACCACTATATATTACTAAATATTTTATAAGTCTATTAAAGCCTGAGTAGCTAAGAACATATATAGATAATATTATAGTGCTCGCTATCACAAACATATAAATGATGTACTTTGCTCATAATTAGTGATAAAATGATACTGACTTCAGTCTCATCCCCTTTGATGTTTTCAATACAATATCCCTTGCAAGGCCTTTTATTAAGGGGTCCGCCTAATTTCGGCATGATCTCACAAAGTCAATTGTGATGATTTCATCCCTCGCTAACGGAAAATAACCCTCGCTAATTAGCGATATAAACATAAATTAGCGACAAAATTTATTTTTTGTCATTAATTTTAATTTTTCATTTATATTTAAATATTAATTTCTATTTTGAAAAAGTATTTTTAATTAGAAACGGAAATTCCGTCGCAAAATAGAAACATAATCTCTATTCCGTCATTAATTTTTAAAATTTTCAGTCCCCCAAAATTTTATTCTGTCGGCGCCACTTTTTTAAAAAAATTAGAGACAGATTTTTCGTCGCTAAATAGAAACTGAATCAATATTTCATCGCTAAATAGAAACAGAATCTCTATTCCGCCGCTAATTTTTAAAATATTCAATCCCCCAAAATTTTATTCCGTCGGCGTAATTTTTTTAAAAAAATTAGAGACGGATTTTCCGTCGCTAAATAGAAAGGGAATTAATATTCTGTCAATAAATATAAACGAAATTTCTATTCTATCACAAATTTTTAAAATTTTCAATCCCCCAAAATTTTATTCATTCAGCGCCACTTTTTCTAAAAAATTAGAGACAAATTTTTTGTTGCTAAATAAGCATTAGATAAATTAATTGATTGTTAATTAATTTATTTTTGGGTTAAGAATATTACTTGGAATATTCTTAATAATTTGGCCAATTTTAATTGGCTAAACCATGCATTTTTGACACATGAATTTATTAACAAAAAATCAAAATAATCATTTAATATTTGGATAAGATCAATATGTGTCAAAATTATGGCCTAAATAATTTGTTATTTTTTTACCCAAAATATGCCATATTTTCGGCCACTCAAAGGGAAGTATAAAAATGGAAACTGTTCCATTTTGTAAAGGCTTGACCATTTCTCATGAGTTGAGAACAAAATAAAATTAGGTTAGGGTTAATAACAAAACATCAACACCAAATGAAGAAGAAGATTGGAAATTTGGAACTTGAAATTAAGGTAATATTAAGTTTCTAGCTTCTAATTTCTTGGTTTTTGTTTCATAAGAATGTAAATATGTATGGGATATGTATATTGCATGTTATATATATATATATATATATTATATATATATATATATATCTATATATATATATATGTATATTGGATATGTATTTGAATCAAAACTTGGTGTTGGTTGTTTATTTAACCTTAATAAGTTTCTTTTGTTAGGCATGTGTAAAAGATTAATTAGTGAATGAATCTCAAAATTAAAATTTCTATTCTAGAGTGATTATTGCTACTCAAATATTACCTAGAATTGTTCTTGGAACTTTAGATTATGGTGATTAATTTTGGTGTAAATTAATTGGATTAATTTTGTGAATAAATTGAATTTTGGCATGAAAAATGGACAAATAATATTCTGGATCAGATCTGATTTTTTTGTATAAAATAGAATAATTTTCATGGAAAAATATATTATTTGGATGATTTTGGATGTGTATTGGGTGGTGGATTAATTCCGGAAATTATTTCGGGGCGAAAACGCGAGAAAACGATGGAAATCGCGTCAAAATGGGCTCGCCGTGTCACAGCTGTCCAAATAGTGAACTGGACACTGTTTGGGCAGCCCATGGGCTGATCGGTCATTTCCCAAGTGACCGGGTTGGCCCGGATCGGTGGTTGGTCAATCGGTTTGACCATTTGCCTGTTACGCGTATTATTTGTCAAAAAATATTTTTGTAAAATAATTCGTCGTGTTTCGAAATATATTATGTTATTAATTGTTAATAAATAATATATTTAAACTAGTTTGGGTGAATTAAAAAATATATGATATTAATTAATTCATAGGGGAAAATTTTTAAAATATTTAAAAACCATTTTCGCCACTTTATCGCGCCTCCGCTGCGCTTACCCCAACATATGGGACTACGGTACCATCTATATTAGCACTAAACAAGTGGGAGTTTTTTGGAATTGGTGCTTGGAGCGCCAATCCGAATAATGTATTATACATTTTATTATTTATTAATAAAATAACTACATTTTAATTTCATACCTTATTAATGGTAATGTCATTATGCATATTAGATTAATGTATAAATATGTTGAGAATGACATCGACTTTAGAATAATCTTGTAGTAATACTGGACACTAGGTGGTCGGACATTGAGATAATATTACTATTATAAACTATTCTTAAAGTAAATATTCCTAATCGTTGGTTTTGGAATACGGTCGAATTCCTATAACCTAGAAGACTAGCACATGTCGTATATTGGAATTGGAGTTCCAATGGTTTAACCCGATGTTCCATGAGCTTTGGAAGCTCGTATAGACATGTGGGTATTCATTAAAGCGAATACTGAATGACTCACAGGTGTTGGAACTACACACCACCGTCAATAGGAATCTCCTCGAGTCGAGGAGCATATGTAATCCTTTGACTATAGGATAACATTGATTTTGTGTGAGATCCTCAAAACTTTGATGCCATGTATGTCAGAAATATTTCATGGTCTGGCCTATAGATATTCGTTGGGTGTGGACCGATGCACTCGTTAATCAAGTGAGTATCAAGATATGATCTGTCGGCCTGTATGTGTGCCATAAAAGATTTAGGTATCCATGTGAGTAAGTCACGATTCATAAGGACTTTGGCCAAAGCTGATCACCTAGGGCGGATCACATTAGTTGTAAAGAATCGTGGACATGTCGACATGAGATTTGCGCCTCGGAAACTTGACAGTGTATTCTATGTTTCCTAAGAACAACTCAGATAGCCTATGACGATGTGATTGTTAAATATATGTGATGACCTCGACTTGTATAGTTCAGAAAGGTCGTTCGTGTTCTTCGTGAATTCGGAGGTGGCCGAATTGCGTACATATTAGCTAGTCTTATATGACAAACATGTCTGAACTTAGAGAGTCCCACAATATGAAGTGTACTTGTTGAGTACTTGGGTAGCCGATAATTTTTTATAATAAATAATATTCGATATTATAATTATCAAATAAGATAAATAAGTGTTATTGGATAACATTGATGATTTACTTTGACCTAATTGGATTAATTCATTAATTACATAAGTGATTTGTCGTAATTTCATAAATATCTCTACCATTTGAGGATATTTTGGTAATTACAAATATGTAATTATAGGTGTACTTTGTCTTGATTTAGTTGCATTAAATCAAATTGGTAAACATGTAACTAATCCATTAATTATACTTTGTATTGATTTAATTAGATTAAATCAAAGTGGTAGACAAAAGTGATTAGTCACACCTAATTATATATATTTGGGCAAATTAGATTAACCTCACATAAAAGTTGATTATAACTTTTATAAATTAAAAATTACCTAAGTTTTGCTATAAATTACAAGCTTAAACAAAGATTTTTATTAAGCTTATGAAAGCTAAATACAAGTAATTCTTGGAGAAATTAGCCTAAGTTAGAGAAGTATTTAGAGAAACTTTGGAAGATCTCGACAACATTTCATCTAGGAGAAATCGAGATTGGATCTTGGTGTGAAGCTTGCTAGCATTGGAATCAAGATTGGATCTTGGAGTCAAGCTTGCAAATCTTGGAAGTTCTCCAACCATTTCAACAAGGAGAAGGAGATTGGATCTTTGTATCAACCTTACTAGGTAAGTTTGATATTCTCTTAAGCTATGTTCTTCATTAGTGAGTTTTTCATTAATGAGACATATAGTGATGAATTATGTATTGGATGCATAATTACATAGCTTAAAGTTGAAATTAGGCTAATGAATTGTTTTAGGATGCTTTGGAAGTATAAACACAATATGCTTGTAATTGGGTCAAAGATGTTCATGTTGGATATGAAATGATTAATAAGAGTTTTGAACTCTAGATTAAAGCTTAAAGCTAAGGCTACCATTCTAGAATCACTTGACCACCTTTGAGTGACTTAGAATTGTTTATGAGTCATTTCATTATGAGATTCTAAATTGGTTTGTGTTTTTATTCAAACAAATGCATATATGAATTTAGAATACATGTATGTTAGTTGTATAACATGTGTTGATGGTTATGATGCTAAAATTGGATTCTAGGTGTTTTTGAAGTATTAGGAGAAAATTAGAAGTGTTTAGTATTGATTTGAAGTTGAATTTGTTTACTGCCTAGGGCAGCGTCGCGACTCTGACCTTCCAGCGTTACGACACCGAGCATCAGACCTAGAAGCATCGCTGCTCCCCCTCTTCCACGTCGCGACGCTAAGACATTCAGCTCTCGCAGTTTGGGGCGTCTCAACGCCCAAGCCTCTGCGTCGTGACACGCAGGGCTGATGAATACTGAAACTTCATTTTCTCCATTCCATAGTTTCCAGACTCTGTTTTGTCTTATGTACTCGAAACAGAATATAGTTTTACATAAAATATTTTAAAATACACTCATGCTAGATATTCAAGGGTTAGACCCACTTCCGCTGTGGGGGGCACCGATCCGACCCTAGGGGTTCCACATTCACTAGAAAATGTTCAAGGTGAAAACTACCTATTCTAATGCAGTTTTATTTCAAGGAAACTCTCTTAAGTGTTTGCATTGATATTTAGAAAATTGTGGGGAATTGTAGGAAATTTTCTAAATAGATGGTGTATATTTATAAGGAATGAAAGAATGTGTTACTTAATGAAAAATGACATGACCCTTTGGCTTGAAAGGGTTTCTTGAAGGGTTATGACCCTTAAAGGAATGTGTATTTTGACACAGGGGTACCTTTACAAAGGCAACCCTCCATATTTATAAAAAGTGTCATTGAGTTCTCATTTGAGTTATTCAATTTAGAGAATATAAATTCATTCATATAAGAGTCTAAGGTTTCCAAATAAGAGAGTTTCTACCATTGATCATAGTTCAAGTTCTTGACAAAAAATGAGTGTCCCTTAATCAAGAAGCAACCAAATATTCGGAGAGAACCTTAGCCACAAGAGATCCGCAGTGCACCAAAGCGGGTTAATAAGTTTTTAAGGATAGAGATTTCTCGACTTGGTTTAAGCTTTTCATCTTCTACAGTAATTTTCAGGTTTTTCCAAGTTTTTATGTTTATGTTTAATTCATTGTTTGATAGTTGATAATTTAATTAAAAAAAATTCATGTTAAAAATGATAAATAACACTTCCCGCCCAACAACTTGGACTGCGATGATTAATGATCTTGATAAGCAAAACAATTACAAAAAAGGGGATTGAACTGTTTTGTCAAATGAGAGATTCTGGTGTTGAGATAAATGAACTGACTTTGGTGTCTCTGTTATCCGCTTGTGAACAATAAGCTTGGTGTATGCAAAATGTGGGTATAAATAGAAAGATTTAAAAGGATTTCAACATTGTGCTTCAAAAGAACCGTTTATACATAGATTTTTTTTTTTTTTTTTTTTTTATTGGACTAGAATTCATGGCTTATTGTGAGGAAGCACTAAAGAGGATTCAGCAAATGCAAATGAGTCAGTGGAGAAAAAACCTGATGATGTTACACTGATTGCTGTCTGGAGTGCTTCTACTCATGCAGGGCTGATGAAGCCAATCACTGTATGACTCCCAGATCATTTGGGGATCTCATTGGGGCTATATATTTTAGACAGATGTTAAAAATAAATTAGTATTTTAAGACACCATTAAAAAAACACTAAAAATATTAACATTCTTAATTTAAAAAAAAAAAATTAAATAATTCAAAAAATAATTATTTTATTTTAAAAATTAAAAATTAAAAATTATTATTTTCAAAAAATAATTATTTTATTTTAAAAATTAAAAATTAAAAATTATTATTTTCAAAAAATCTGACCTGACAAAATCCGGACCCGGCCGTACAAAACCCGGACCTAATTTATTACCACCAAACTTGATTTAAAATATATTTTTAATAGATCTGAACAAGCCAAGTAAAACTTATATAGGGCCATCCCTATATGATCATTCAATTAATGAATAACAAGTGTTCCAATTATTTTGAAAATGACAAATCAAAACTAAGAGAAAAAAATAACTGGAGCACATCATTTATTGAATGGATGATCCTATAGGGACAATTTTTCTCGAACAAGCCAGTCTAATTCTAAAACTTTCTCGGAAACCTGCTCCCCGTCTTCATCTCTTTATAGAAACAGGCTGATAGAAGTAATGTAGACTCGAATAAAGTTGGTCGTATCAAAAGGCACAATACCATGGGGACAAACATATAAAAGAAAGCTAATAATAGCTTTAGAGATCAATTAAAAACCATAACAAGGTATAAACTAAGTGATTACATAGAACCATGTTCATTAAAACAAAAAAAAAATGATGACAAGGCATGAAATGACAAAACATAGACTCTTAAGGCTGATGAAAATCCTAGGTCATCCTCTGAGCAGCTTCCTTGGCAAGAAGTTTTTCCTTGGCCTTGGTTTTTGCCTGTGATTTGGAGCCCATAATACCACCTCCCCACTTCTTTCTGTACTCATCGTACTTATCGTTGAAGTTAGACTGAAACAGAAATCATATATATTTTAAGATACACCATAGAGCCGTAACTTATTTTAAAATTATGACACCACAAAGATGCACTTTAAGAACAATTCTACAATGATGTAGCTCTGACATACCTTTATGGCCTCAAGAATCTTGCTAAATTCCATCTTATCCTCATTTTTAACTGTGGTAAGACACAATACAGAAGCTGTCTTCTTGTGGACAATCTGTACAATGTGCAAGCACAATCAGTACTTTGACATCAAGAAACTACCGAACAAACATATTATTAAGGATATTACCGATCCCAAACGTGATTTTCCTTTAACAATGCAGTATGGGATCTCCATCTTCCTGCACAAGGCAGGCAGCCAGACAACCAACTCGATCGGGTCAACATCATGAGCAATGACAACCAATTGTGCCTTGTTCTGCAAACAAAGCAGCAAATTTCTTAATTATTTTGACACTCTTTTCATAGGAGACTGTACTCAAAACAAATAAAACATGCAACAAACAAACAAACAAAACAAATTTACCAACCTGTTCAATGAGGTACGTCACATGGTTCAAGCCATATTTCACAACTATAGGCTTCTTTGCTTCAACAGTCTTTCCTTCAGCCTCAGCCTGAGCTCTCTTCAAAAGACGTTCCTTCTTGGCAGCTCTGTCCTCAGGCCTGTACTTGAGGAGCAACTTGAAAAGACTAGAGGCTGCAAGCAGGATAATGAAAATAGTACAGTTGCCATTACAAGTTCAATTTTCAATGTGAAGTTGAAAAAATCTGACAATATAAATGCAGAGAAGGCTCAAATTTAATACAAGTGCCAGTAAAATTGCAGCTGAATGGTGGACAGAGATGTTAAAAACAGACAAATTACAGCAAAGAGTAAATATATCAAAAAAGCTTGAGAACCAACAACACCTAATCACTTCCTCCCACTCAAACATCCCCACAATCAAAACCTTAGAATCCGAGCTTTCACGCCATTACTTTAATGTTAATCCCCCTTTATTATTTTACATAGTTCTCCATTTCCATCCCAATCAAATTTCACAATAAATCCACAGAAAACAATCATTGAATTTATAGCAAACTTCAAACAGATGTATTGATTTCATCCAACTAAACAATGTCTTCAAAAATATTTCAGCTAAATTAAAAAGATAGATAAGCTACTCTAATTAAGGAACTGTAAAAGCAAAAAAAAATTAATAATAATCTTACCAAGATTCTTATCCAACGTCTTTGTAAACTGGTTCAAAGCAGGCGGAACCTTCAACCGCTGCCTGAGGATCCTCCTCTGCCTCTGAATACGAATAGCCTTGGGCCACTTCACATAACGGTGAAGATCCTTCTTTGGTGGCAAAGCTCCCCCAATACCAAACTGCTTCGGGCGCTTCTCAAACAGTGGATTCACAACCTTCTCCTACAAATTTTTAATATGATCAAACAAGTGAGCCCACTAACATCAACTCTCCACTCAAATAACCAAGAACCCATATCAAAAATAACAAGAAAAACACCTGCTTCTTCTTTGCTGGTGCTGCTGCAGCAACCTTTCCTCCTCTCTTCGGGGCCTGAAGAATGAACAGCGTTAAAAAATCAACAAGTCCAATTATAACAGCAGGTACGTTAAAAAATATTATACCAAAAGATATTCGGAGCTAAGTTCTACATATGTGTAATCAAATTAATTATTTCTCAAAGTTAAGGTTTTGAGACATACCATTTCGTGCCGCTTCTTTCTGCTAGGCTTCTGGTTTTTGAGAACGACGAATGGCAAACCCTAGCCAGAGGACTCGGTGTGATATATATATATATATGGGTTGGCTTATATGACATATATGGAGGGTTAGTTTTGTAGTTTTAGCAAATATGATGGCTCAAAAAGTATTGGGCTATGTTGGGTTTGGTACTTCGGTTTGCTAAGTCCAGGCCCAGGCGAAGGCCCAGGCAAGTGAGGCCGATTGCTTTTTCGGTGTGCAATATGTGTTTTGCCTAAAAAAATCACTTCACAAATAAAAGGTTCGGTTATTTTTGAAAATCATAACCACATCGTAAATAATCAAACCGTAAACTTACGGTTCGGTCTATGGTTTCGTTGTAGTTTCGGCAAAAGCCAAAAACCTTAAACCGAACCACAACCGTACGGTTCAGTTCGGTTTAAGGTTGAAACTGTTTTTAAAAAATAAAATAATAAAAAAATTAAAGATTTACTAAAGTATTTATTGAATTATTTATTATTTTGAAAAAAAAAAGAGTTTACATTTAATTAAGCTGCCTACGTATCATTTTGGAGGTAAATGAATCAAAGTTCACGTAGTTCTGTTACATTTTATTTTTAATAATTACCCCATTTACATTTTATTAATCCTCATCCGGGGAAGGCAGTCCGGTTCTTGAGCCTTCAGTATTAATTATATCCGTGTTATCACACAAATCTTCAAAAATTTCTGGCTGATTTTCTTATTTACGATCTTCTGTTCTACACCAATCGTCAAGACACCTTTAAGCTTCTAAAGTCTATGATTTCAACTTTGATCTTCTGTCATCAAGACTATTGTCACTCATACTAAATATCTGCACTACAAATACAGTTGAGAATGGTGTTGCTAATACCTCCCTTGCAATCACATACAGGACTAGAAACAATCGTTGATGTTTTTACCACCAATCAAGAATAAAAAATTGCTCACCTACAAAAGCATTTTGAGGAAACTCAAAATTTATCGTTAGATATGCATTAATTTTTGAATTAGTAGTGGTGGTATTGGTGGACTTTGATTTTTTTTACTTTGCTACATTAACCAACTTCTTCTAGCATGAAGCTTATATTGTTCAGTTGATGCATTCATGGGTTATGTAGTATCATCCATTTGAATATTATATCTATTTACTTAATCATTGTATAAATTAATTAAAGTTCTCTTAACATTATCAACAATTGAACAAACAATCACATATCTATCACCTAATAAAGCATAATAATTTTGTAAAATATTTTTCAAATCTTTTATTTTAAACTTTGGATCCAAAACAAAAGCAACAAGCTAAAGTAATGGTATGTCTTTGTAATAATTAAGTCATTTTATTCTCACTGATGCAACACATTATTTTTATTGCAACTGAATGATCATCAAAATCATTATTAGGATAAAAAAAATATTGTTAGGATCATAAAAATCAAAGTCATCCTTGTTATTATTAGGATCAGATAATACCCCAACAATGTCAAGACTTGTAAGGAAAATATTTGAAGTTGGATAATATTTTAGACAATTATGACCCATAGCATCACTATTTGTACAGATCATTGTGTTGTTGTACAAATTAACTATGTGACAAAGGAGATTGCACTCTTATCATTTGTGATTAGATCACCTAGATGTATAAATGATAGGAGGTCCCTGTGATTTGTTCCTAGACGCAGAATGATATGAGACAGTATCAGTCCACAAAGGATAAATCATTAAATATCCCTAGTCAGAGCATTGTCGAGATTGGACATCGATAAATGCGTAAAAGACTAGTATTGCACTTGTGCGCGTTGTGAGGGCACAATGGCATAGTTCTCATATATTTGGGTATAAGATACTCATGCAAGTTTAATAGGAGGTTGTGTTTTACCGATGGTACGGGAAACAGCTTCGCTCTGGATAGACCCCCTCGGAATTCCATTGGTAGTATGACTATATGTCTATGGAAGTCCGAAATCAGGGTAGGTGTATTTGGTCTTAACCTGAGACTTGCACCGCTAATACTTGCGACAATCAATATACTTTGGTTGCGGTCGTCCAGGGCTTTTAACAGTTCTGTGTACGCCAATGCTGGGTATATTGAGAATCGTAGTGTGTTGGGTGTGATGTCAAGACGTAAGTGTCACTCCAGTCATATGGAGATGATGGTCATGTAGGATACGGTACTAGTACTCTTAAGTACTGCAGTCATCGGGATAAAATGAGAAGGTCATGTTTATCCGATTATAGAGACTAGTTACCAGACATCCGACATGTGCTTTGTACGGGGCAGACACAATTCCAGCCCCAGGCCTAGCACGTGATCATCTGATATTGGACAGAAATACGCAATACTACGTATACTACGCCTGATATAGATCCTTTATTCCTGTAAGGATATTTCTGGAGAATTGGGTAGGCATGGTGTTTTGCTAGAAGCCAACATTGTCTTGTAAATCGGTATAAACGTAGTGTTTGGTACTTACGTGTTCGGATAGTCCGACGACCGAATTTACTGCCAACATATCCAGGGATCTCATGGGTCGCTTCCCGAAGATTCACCGATGACGTATGACTCGCACTCTAAATTAATCTGGGATTAATTAGATGAGAGAGAAAATTAATCTGGGATTAATTACGGAGATATTTTATCTGGGATAAAATATCAACTAAAGAGAGATAACGATTAATTTGGAATTAATCGATTAATTAATATATTTGATATATTAAACGAAATTGGATTTCGATGCGGAATTAAAATTAGATTTTAATTCGGGCGAACGAATTAATTTAGAATTAATTCGTTAGCGACATGAATGAATAGTGACTTCGCTAGGCGTAATCATTTAATTGCGTCGCAACGGAAAATTCGTTAATTTGGAATTAGCGAACCCGAGCCGAGATTATTTGCGAGCACATTCGCATTTGAATTCGAGTGCGGAACGCAAGTCAAATCAAGCATCAAATCGTTAGTCGCATCAAGCGTCAAATCATTAGTCACTTTGAGTGATGTGACAACTTGTCACTTGATTTGATTGATTGATGGATTGATTGATTGATGGAATTGGTTGGTGTGGCTTTTAATGTTGACTTTTTGAAAGCCAAATACACATGAAATGAATTTGAAATTCATATTAGTGTATTAGATACACTTTAGCCATCAACCAAATTCAACTATTTTTTCTCTCATCTCTCTCTCTCACACGCCCAAGGGGCAAAATTAGCTCACTGGTTTCTGTCAAAACCGTGAGTTGAGGAAGCAGAGTGTGTGGTTTTTGTGGCAAAAATTACAAGAGCTAGCACTCCGAGAGACATGCGAAGGTGATAGGGAAGTCCACCCATGAGCTGGGAATCGTTCGACGAAGCTTGGAGCTTGACGAAGGACCAAAACCGAGCCAAAAACAGTGAGCTGTGAACTGCCACTGCCGAATGCACAAGGAGCAGAATTTGGAGTTTTGTTCGTCAAAGCGTCGCTCAACCGATCGATGTGAGTATTCCGCAACTTCTTCGATTTGTATTCGCACATATTTCATGCTTATTAATGATCTTGGGACCTTAATAGAAACCAACAATGGCATCTAGAGCAAGGTTTGAGCATGAAAAGTTTAGGGCTTAAAATTTGGGTAATTTGTATTTGAGCATGATTTGAATGAATTGGATGTTTGAGTATGTTTAATACATGTTTAATTGAATATTGATTGGATCAATTTCATGAATTTATGTTTGGAACATTTTTCCCCAAATTGAGTAGGCTTGGCCAAATGAGAAGTGCCCTATTTAGTCTTGGATTTTTTGATTTTGATTCATTGGATGAGTTAGAATCATTCGGGAAATGTTGATTGCAGATTTAATTTGATTGAAACCGAATTGATTTGGAAAATCCCACTTGGCCGAGACTTTGAGCATGTAATTATGGGTTTGATTTTAATCAAAATGTGTTGGACATGTGATGATGAAAATGAGCATGATTAATTGTATAAATTGATGTTTTAGAAATGTTAATTTGGGTGATTAATCATGATATACACTTTAGATTAATTAAATGTGAAATTGGATTTTGTGTTTAATTATGTTGTGCCTTAAAATTGGATTTGGGCTTTTAATGTTGTAAATGGGCTTATTGGGCTTTGTTGTACAAAGTTGGGTTTAGGCTAAATTGGTTGGATCCAATTGGGCCCAAAACCGCCTCCATAAAGCCCAAATGCGACTTAATGGACCTTTAAAGTTTAATT
Source organism: Zanthoxylum bungeanum (assembly GCA_019454045.1). Classification (NCBI taxonomy): domain Eukaryota; kingdom Viridiplantae; phylum Streptophyta; class Magnoliopsida; order Sapindales; family Rutaceae; genus Zanthoxylum; species Zanthoxylum bungeanum. The sequence goes on from SKCR01026338.1 coordinate 14,608, forward strand.
GGGCCTAATGGGCCAAAATTGATTTCTACGCTTATGGGGTAATTCCCGAATTGGATTTTGGTTATTCGGTTTGACCCGAGTTGACCAAAAGTTCACGCCTTAAGACATTAATTAAAAGCCCATTGGACTTTAATTAAATTAAAGTTGGACGTTAATCAGGCTTTGAGATCCGTAACGATTAATTTGGAATTTAAGTCGTAAAAGTTCGTTAATAAAGTGTAGTATTTAATTTGGAATTAAATAACGAATTAGAATTGAATGCATATTAATTGGATTTAATGATGTAGTTTAATTTAATTCGAGAATTCGTACTTTAAGTACTTATTCGCAAAACGAGTTTGACTCGCACAAAATCAAATCGTTGTTTGAACATTGGATGATCACTAATTATCAGATTAATTAATTTGATTAGATTGATTGATAACATGCTTGTGTGATACATGGTTGCGATGCATGAATAATGTATATCGGATGGATATTAGTTGGTGGGACAATTTTAGAAATTGTTGTAATAAATTGATTTATTAATTGGACCTGCGTGTCCAGCCTTATTACCTCTTTATTCTTTGTATTCTCTTCTCACCTATTCCCCTCAATGTAAATGAGGTTTCTTTAGAAGTGTAGTGTAACGGGTAGAAGTAAATACTTGTGCTAGCGAGAGAGAGAGAAGAGAGAGAGATTTGATATAGGATCAATGTGTAAAGTATCCATCCGCATATCATTATTATTTATTCATATGCGCTTTATTATGTGTTTAGAATGCATGTTAAGGGTGTATGATGATGAGACCTTAACAAAGATAATAAATTGGTTGCCAATTGCACGCGAAAAACCTCGCAAAATATTAAGCGTTTTTCATTCCATTGAGTGATTCTCACTCAAGATCCGAGACTGGCATTGGCTTGTTGGCCAAAGTCAAGGCCTTTGTCCGTCGAGGATGTGTTTGAATCACGAAGGCTTTGTTCCATATCAGTGTCTTGTCCAAGTTGTGGTTTGTTGGCCAAAGTCAAGACCACTTCTTGTCCATCGACATTGATTACGAGGTTTTCCATGGTCAATGGGTCGCGCTTGACTGGGATCACTAAGTTTGTTGTGCCAAAGCCAAGGCTTAGTTGATTCAGAGGAAAAAGGTTAGGTAATACATTGGATGTATTGGCATATATAAGATATATGTTTCAGACTTGGATGTCCCCCTACCGGATCTAGGAATTGGATTGGATCCAATTGATCTTAGAGATCTACCTAGTTAATTATCATACAATTTGTTGGCCAAAGTCAAGATTGTGTGATATTTAACGGGATCCTAGCCCACTAGGAAACACGGTTTCCCGAGTACTCGACAGAGGGTTAGAGGCTCGTCGAAAAATAGTGGGAGGCAAGAATTGAATTTGCAATATTCGTTTAATTACTTGCCATACGCGCTCATTCAAATATCATTCGTCAAATAAATTAAATGTTAGTTGGACTAATATTTAAATGTTGTTTTTAATTAATAGTTGGACTATATTCAAACTAATTCAATAAATAGTTGATTTTTATAATTGGATTATAGTAATCAATATAATTGAATTAACAAATTAAAAGTATAGTTGATTATATAGTTGGACTATAGTAATCATTATAATTATAGTACATGATATCGTTGATTAAATAGTTGGACTATTAAAATCAAGATAAAATTGAAAGATTGGCATTTAAAACATAATCCTAGGGAAAATGTATTTAAATGGTTTAATTTTTCAAATTGGGAATAAATTTTAGGATGGTCCTGGAAAATAATAAGTTACTTTATTTGATAAAATAACATATTAGGCCTAAGCCCCGAGCAGTTAAGCAATAGTAGAGCATGATCTTGGAAGATTCATGTAATGATAACTTAAGTGCTTAATCCATTAAACTTGTCAGTAGACTCCTTAATTTCTGAATCAGAACTAAGGATTAGATCCTTAAAGTATGATAATGAAATTGAAGGATTTTCATAGATCTATAATTAGATCTTAGAAGTACTAAAATTGCAATAATAACTCTTGGAGAGTTAATGACTATTCTCAAGGAGACAAAGTCAAAGTTTGCAATTAGGCAAGTAGCGCAAGGCGCACCTCACTTCGGTATTCTAGAAACCCGAGGCTAGGCCAAAGGCTTCTGGAATATGGAAAAAAGGGCAAAGGCAAAATCATTATAGTCTTCTGGGAAGAAAAAGGACATATCCCAAAATGTCTGCCTAAATTGTGGCAAACGGGATCGCGGAAGCGTGACTGCCGTTTGGACAAAGCAGACATGAAGGAATTGAAGAACGAACAAGGCTCTGACTTTAAATATGTTTGTCAAGATTATGTTCACTACTAGTGTTAAAATTAGATTTTAAATACTTAGTGTGGTACATAAAATATATGTATTGATGTTCAGAATCTGTTTTGAACAGGATACTGACCTCAATTGAGATTTAATATGCGGATTGGAAACGGGACGAAAGTCGCTGTTAACCGTAGATACCTAACTTTAGGAACTACCCTCGGTGTGCGTACCTAAATTTGGAAACTGTTATAATGTAACTAGTTTGACTAGATACATTATCTCCATATCAGTGTTTAACCTGCTGTGGGTGAACCTTTATATTCTAGAACACTAAAGTGTTTTATTATATAAAGATGATATTGAGATAAACACATTAGATGTGAATAACAAAATTTATATTTTGAATATAAATAAATCTCAAATATATAACATGACAAACAAATAGCTCAAACTGATTTGATCAGAAGAAATTGATGTGGCATTGTTGTCTGGGACACAACTAAAACAAGAATCGTATATCCACACTTTTGAAGAGTGGGTACTTGGACTGATTTGATTCTATTCAAATAAAGTCTACGAATCTAGTTTATTGGGCAAAATACCTAAAACATTATTTACTTGGTAAAAGTGTAAATGCCACCGATCTGTCAGCCCTAGTTCATAGTGAAGCAAGTGGGCCCATATCTAGCTAGGCTAGATGTGGATATGAATATTTCGTGACCTTTACGGATGTGGCATCGCGTTATGGTTATGTGTTTCTTTAGGAACACAAATCGGAAACTTTTAAGTTTCGACACGAAATAGACAAACAGATCGGCTAAAGTATTATACTGTCACGGTAAGACCGTAATGGAAAATACTTAAGCAATAAGTTTCTAATATACTTGAAAGAGTATAGTATTCTTTCAAAGAGGACTCCTCCCGGAACACGTCAAAGTGACGGTGTGTCCGAACTGAGTAACCGAATTTTGTTAGACATGATAAGGTTATTCATGAGTCGCTCTGAGCTACCATTTCCTTCAACGGATAAGCATAAACAGTGCAGAACTTATTTTGAATAAGGTTCCATAAAAATCTGTTTGACAGATAACATATTAGATATGAACAGGAAAGAAATCAAGTTTCTCATTCCTGAATATTTGGGTATGCTAGGAATATGTTTGGATGATACCAAACTAAAACCCAAATTGGATAAGTGCCAATTGTAGGTTATCCTAGAGATACATAAGTATAGTACTTATACAACTCACAAGAGAACAATTAGATTGTTACTCACCATGCGGTTTTCCTGAGAGGAATACCGATATGCAGTGGAAATTGGGAGGATAGTAAAACTCGATGAAAATCAGAGTAATACTATTCAAAGGCATCGATTCTTAATGGAACATAAATTGTTCATCAAGGATGAAACTATTGCCATTAATCTTCGAATACACAAGAACCGCGTAAGTCAGAGAGAGTTAGAAAATGACCTGGGGTATGGGTTTCTGATCTCGCCTCATAAAGATGTCTATTTTATTGGGGTATACCAACTGACTACGAATGAGGAAGTGATACAAGGTATCGACTCCCTATTATGACAAAGTGTCATGAGTCCGAAATGGATTCCATGTATATCAACTATGTTTGGATACTAGTTGATGTACCGCAAAGGCATTGTGCCTATTGGTACTTTATAAGTCTTCAAGGAAGACGTACATGGATGGCAACATACCAACGTATAAAGCTAGGCTTTTAGCGGAAATGTATCGTTATCAACATTGTGTTGATTACGATTCAAACTTTTACATGTTGCCACGGTAAATCCATTTGGATAATGCTTGCTAAAGCTGTATGTTTCATTTATGAAATATGTCAGCTTAACGGGAAAATCGCTTTCCTGAAAAGGAAACCTTTTGGAGGATGTTTACAACATCCTGACGATTTTGTCGTACCATAACAAGCAAACAAGGTTTGCGGGTTATTCGGTCCGTGTTTGGATTGAAGCAAGCATAGGTTCTTAGAATCATCGTTTTGATGTAATCATAATGCTTTATGATTTAATTCAAAACGAAAAGGATTCTTGTGTATATAAGAGGGTTAGTGGGAGCGCACTGACAGTGGATGTCCTATAAATAATGATAACATGTCATTTCTTGGAAATGATATTCCCATAATAACTATCGGTGAAAGCTTGGATTTCGAGAAAACTCTCCGAGAAATCGTACATTGAAAAATGTATGCGACCTGGTGTCTCATACGCTTTGAGCATATGGATTCACAAACAGGCCAATCCGAGTGATAGTCACTGGATTGATGCTAAGAACATCTGTTAGTATCTTAGAGAACTAAGGATGCTGTCTTAGTCTATGGAGAAGGAGAACTTGAAGTGACTAGGATCACTACTGCAAGTTTCCTGAACCGATAAAGACGACTAAAAGTCGCAAATGGTACTATACAGTTTGAATAACGGTACATTGAGCTGGAAATCTTCCAAGCAAGATACTGTTACCGAATAAACAATAAATGCGGGTTATTGCTGCAGCTGAGGCGGCAATAGAAGCTTTCTGGGTCGATAAATAAATCTAATTAGATTAGATATAGTTCTGTTAGCAGCTGAGCTAGGTGTCAGCACATGCTAAAGAATTAATGGTCTCATCAACGATCCAGATACATACTTCGATATTCATCTGATTTGTTCAGATCATACATCGTGGCGATGTGATGATCGAATAAATCGCATCAGATGATAATCATGCAAATCCGCTGACGAAAGTCTTTTCTCAGCAGTTTGAGCCAACCGTACATAGTTCGGGTGTTAGACACTCGAGTGACTGGCTATAGGTCAAGTGGGAGATTGTTGGACAATTATGACCCATAGCGTCACTATTTGTACAGATCATTGTGTTGTTGTACAAATTAACTATGTGACAAAGGAGATTGCACTCTTATCATTTGTGATTAGATCACCTAGATGTATAAATGATAGGAGGTCCCTGTGATTTGTTCCAAATGGAGAATGATATGAGACAATATCAGTCCACGAAGGATAAATCATTAAATATCCCTAGTCAGAGCATTGTCGAGATTGGACATCGATAAATACGTAAAAGACTAGTATTGCACTTGTGCGCGTTGTGAGGGCATAACGACATAGTTCTCATATATTTGGGTATAAGATACTCATGCAAGTTTAATAGGAGGTTGTGTTTTACCGATGGTACGGGAAACAACTTCGCTCTAGATAGACTGTTGGGGTTGGTGCTCAGAGCGCCAATCCGGACCGTATTTATGTCTGATTCATGAATACGAACATCCCCTTATTCCATAATATTACTTATTTATGGTTGCACCTCTTGTTCTTATATACGTATTCGATCTGATTACGATTAGATTGAAACTAAATGTGGTTTAGTGATATGTATATATTAGACAAAGGCCCGATAATATATAATGCAGTACACAGTTACAAAGTTAGTTTGTAATTGACATTGGGAAGTGTCACTGCTATATGAATATTATCAAACATAGTTCCTGGTCAAGATTTGCTAACACGGGTCGGTTAGACAAATCCGTTGAGACCAGTACATGTCATATATCGAGACTTGGTCCGATGGTTTATCCCAATGAACCATGAGTCTATGGAGACTCGTATAGACGTGTAGGTGTTTATAGTGGATAAACACTGAACGGCTCACCGAAGATTCTTAATGGATGGTACACCAACGTCAATAAGAATCTTCTCGGGTTGAGTAGCATAGTGGTCCTTCGACTTGAGACACCACTGTGGATGTATGAGACATCCTCCACACTTAGATGGCAGTCACGTCACCGATCTATTTAGATCAGACCTCCGCCTGTTCATTGGGCGAGGATCGATCCTCAGGATATCCTGTGTGTGTCAAGATAGGATCCGTCAGTTCTGTGTACAGAGCATAGGTAGTCCATATATATTTAGCAGTCTGTTAAATCTGTGGCCACAGTATACATCGGAAGTAAGTTCCGAGTGTTATTTAGAGATTGCTAATAGATACGTCGACGAGATAATACCTATAGAGATTTGACGTTCACATCTATATCTCTGGGATTATCTGGATACCTGTGAAAATAAAGGTATTTGACATATATCATCAATATATGTATTTGAGATATTTAAAGTAAATATAATACATATATTTGATATATTTGTATTTAATTAATTAATTAATTATTTAATTGTTAAATGATTAATATAATTAAAATATAAATATCTCACCAAATGATAAAGTTAGGAAATGATTATAAGTTGCAATTGTTGACTTATACATTAAAGGAAATGGTTGTCAAATTGATTTTGACTTCTTACGATATTTGTTTAAATTGTTTGAAAAATGAAAATATCTTTTTCCTTTATTTTTTTGCTAAATTACGGCCATGACCCTAATTGAATATAATGGTTATATTTTTCATGTTGCCATTGTTGACTAAGTTGAAATTGTCATTAAAATGTAATGATCATTTTATCAACTTGGCAAATGAAATTGAAATGAAATGAAACTAGTATAACTTGCATTTCCTTTAGGCCAAATTCGGCCAAGGCCTTCATTTGGGCAAGTATATATTGTTTCATTTAATTTTAGGGTTTAAGGAACCTTTTCACTTTATCAAAACTCCATTAAAACAAGGCAAAGAAGGTAGAGAGAAAAGAAGAAAAACAAGGAAAAGCTTGGAATTTAGTAAGTATTTCCAACCTTCCATTATAGAGTAATTTGTTCCTCTTGTTGTGGGCAACATCTTGTGATGTTCTTGAGTTTTTCTATTCTTTATTCTTTGTACTTTTGATGGATAAAAGTTTGATGAAGGTGATATGCATGTATGATGTTGGAAGTTTATTACTAGTGTAGTAATAAGCATTCTTTTAAGGTTTTAGAACCTTGTTGCCATTCTAGAGTTATTGACCCACTCTTAAATGACCTAGAATTTTTCTATAGTTGTTTCATTGTGTTGAGACTTGAAATGGATGGAAGAAACATGATTGAAGTATTGTATTTAACCAATTTGGTCTAATTTGTCCAATTTGAAGAAATTGAAAAATTAGGGTTCATGACCAATTCCAAATTTGGGGGTTTTCATTTATGTTGTGTATTTGGATGTGTATATGATGCATATAAAGTTTCATGTTGATTGGATTACATCTTGATGTGTTTTGAAGCATGAAATGACAAAGTGCACAAATTACCACTTTGGGAGGCATTCGGCCAAATGGATAAAATTTGGGGATTTGGTTGCTTTTGGTGTTTTGATGTTTTGAACATGCTAATTTCATCTTAGAAATGATTTAGAATCATTCAAAATTGATTAGATCAATTTCGGACTAAAATGGACAAAATACCAATGTAAGGGCATTTCGGTAAATTCACTTGAATATGATTCATTTGAATTTTATTTCATAATTTGATTATTGGATAATTAAATAAATATGTTTATTTAATTAATCCGAGAAAAAGTTTTGAAATCGGAAGATACGATCTTCTGCCGCTTCCGCTGCGTTACCAGATATTCCCCCTAAAATCCCTACAAAATGGTATCAGAGCGAGTCTGATTCTAGGCCTCCATAAAATGATTAGCTTGTTTTATTCAATGTTTAATCATGTTTTCTTGACTTTATACATGCATGTTATAATCTAATTTGATTAGATTTAGGGTGTATGACACTTAATGGAATATCCCCGCTTAATAAGGTTTTAAAGTAACTAGTATTGGAATACTTGTTTCTTGGTCCGTCTTGTCAATACGGTTTATAAATCTTTTCGTTGACTACATCCGAGACCGTGCCTCTGCTGTGAGGATGTAGCTGATAGAAATTTATTTATGCCGAATGTATATTAGATACTAGATAAATTCAAGCGAAAGCGGAATCCTGAACGTGCCCTAGCTGTCAGGGTTACGCAATTAACTTGAGTTTATCATTGACAAGTTTAACCTTGGTACGTCTCCTTGTGGGCCTGCCTTCGCAGCGACAATGAGAAACGGCCAGGATCGGAACCTTGGAGTCACTAGTGAGTGATTGACAATTAGTTGTCTACCTGTGAATATACGTCGGTGAGACCGTGCCTCTGCTGTGAGTCGAAATATATTCATGGGGTCCTCTTCCCATTATGGAATTCGATTTAATTATTAAATTCTCGTCTTTCCGTTGGGGATTACGGCATTACGTAAAAATAGTGGGAAGCACTGCTAAGTTTAAAATATTCCATAACTTAGGCAGTGTATGTTATTATGGAAATTGCCGCTTGTTTGTTTCCTTATTCTATAGTAGATAGAATTAAACTTTTATTTACTGCACACATATTTTGATATGTTATCTGACTAGACTCTTGGTTGCAGTTATTCTAGAATAGGTTCTAGATACTATTAGACTAGGATATTATTAGATTAGTCTAGACCATCGAGAACTGTTGTTCCGATTTTCTTGAAAAATCAAGATGGTTAATGACTTAGTTTCTAAGTCATGATAGATAATCTAGATAGATATCCCCTTTAGGATATAATACTTTAGAGACAATAGTTTCTTATGCAGTAAGAATTGACTTGAATTAGTTCATGTCTCGAGATTCTTGACTGGCATTTAGAAAGCCCTATTAGGTATTTGTTTATCTAGTAATGACGTTTCTAAGCTTTAATTACCTTTAGAGGTAATGTGTCTGACACAATTTGCTAATCAGTTATTTACAATTGTTGTGAATAGTTGAATACAAATAGTAAAGCTAAAGAAAGGAGATGCGTATATTTGTGTATAGAAAATATCGATTTTCACAATACTACAACTATAGGTATTGGATACCAGATCTCCCGTCTAGTCATTTGAAATATTGGTTAACGATTGTTTTGATATTTGAAATTGGAACTTGCGACTATTGGATAGTCACTTGTTCTTTATAAACAATTGTTACATATTTTATAATAACTAGTAGTGTTATTAACGTAGAGATAAACATTAAGAAAAATTATTCGGTAAAGTAAATAATTTAGAACGGTGCTTTATGGGTTTAATCACTTAAGCATTGGATGCTTATTCCGTATGGTGAATGATGGTTTGATACTAGATCACACCACATATCCTTATCCATTTAATGAATATTGTATTCAGGAAAGTGATTAAGATCTCGTTTAATCAATGATTGTCATTGGACCACCAGATTTATTTAACTGATACATTGGATGTATGTAGTTTAATAAATAATAATTGCTTAAGGTAGTTTTCTTTATTTCGTAACTTGGTTGATGAATTGTCATAACTTAGTTACGTGTTTCTGATGGAACACATATTGAAAGTCTTGAAAGTATCAAGTACTTTCAATCCGTTCTGATGAAACATAGATTGAACATTTTTGACTTGTTCAAATATATTCAATCTAAAGGTTTTAGAGAATTTTATCCTCAAAATTCATAACATGTCTTTGAACTGTTCAAAGATCTTTGATACGATCAAACGTATGAATTTAAAGCAATTAGTTCTAAGGTTATTTAGTGAATATGATTCATATTCAATATTATTCTTCCATGATTCCATCTTGATGGAATTGAGTAGTGGGAACAATCGGATCTTATATGATTTGGTTCGTTTGATATTGAATGTTACCGAATTAGTTTCAATACTCTTGGGGTTATACTCCAGTAACACTAATTCGTCTCTTTAATTAATGTTCCATTATTTTCTACAGTTGCATATATGATATGTATAGGTAGAAAATTTGAATCTTGAAAAGTTTGAGATTTCAATCTTTCTTTTATATAATAGTTATATAATGGAAATTACTTACACCTCGGAGGTATAAGTAAAAGTTTATCGTTTATTCTGTTTAATAGAATATTGTATTCTATTTAATAGAATATCTTTCCTACGATTCTAAGTAATAAAATCGTTTTATTACTTGGTGTGTAACATCAGATGTTAACTATTGTAGAAAAGACTTAACTTATTGAAGTCAAATGTGAGAATGATAAATTATAAATGGAACTACGTAATTAATAAGATGAAACAACCCTTATACATCTTCCGTACAAGTCCAATAGGATAACAGAATCATTCACGAGTATTTGATACTTAATGGTTCCGTTGTTTTCTTACTGAAGAAAAAATATCCTATAACTTATAATGGAAGCGATATTTGATATCGATTCTGGAAGTTCACCATTGAACCTTAGATCTAAGATTATTCATAGCTTACTACGATCAAGTTTTGAACTTGATTAAGCTTTCATTATGAATTAGTTCATGATATGTGCTAATTGTTTGCGCAGCGAAAGCATTGTGAGCTTATTAAAGGTTTGACCTTTACAGTATGACAGTGAGAAAAGTTATACTCAGCAATCTATTGTAGATTCTGAGAAAACTTATCTCTAGTCACGCTAATTGAACAATTAAAGATATATTGGTTAATGTTGATAATAAACTGTATATTTTAGCTAAAGAATGCAAAGTGGCGTTTTTGGATGACTTATTCAGATAAGACATCAGTTGTGATTTCCTTATTTAAAGAGTTCATTCTGAAATGGCCCTAGAGTTTGTGTTCTGCTGAGATCGCAGTTTAGTGTGCTAGCTTATAGAGCCTATTGTAGACTCGGATAAGTCTTCCAGAAATATGTGTTCTCTATTTTTGATATCGTCAGATTGTCTGATCTTGTCAAAGTATATAGAATACATATGTGATAAAAAGGGTTAGTGGGAGCGTATCACGTCCTTTTTCAACCAACCCGCCTATATCCTGACGACATTATCATTATTATTGTAATAATGAGATGTTTGTAAGGTAAAAGATTTACCTAAGTCTTCTTTACTCCGTAAAAGCAGTGGGAGTAGTCTCTGTTATATTTGATATAAAGTTTTATATATGATATGAAACTTGGAGACTTGTGAGATACCCCTATTAGTCGTACATTAGATATGATCTAATGAAGGACATAACAAGGCTATCTGTATGACAGTTAGTATAACTGTTCGACAGTTATTGTATGTCTTATACATAGTATTCATTTTTCATAAAGGATGATTCCTTTTTCGAAAGAGATATTGATTAGAATGTCTAATCAATCTTATGTATCATTTGATGATGACATAATAAATACTTTATAATGTGCGAATGTAGATATTGATTTAATCGTAATTGTTACGAGTTATTTTGACATCCTATAGACCATATGATGGATCTTGAAACACGTTCTTTGTGATCTTTGAGATATTAAGAACGAGTTTCTAATTCATGGAGAATACAGTCTGCAACCATTAGGGTTATATTAGTTTTGAGACTAATTATGACGTTAGACAGTCTACATCATAAAGAGTCACAAAAAATGCAGTGGGAGTGTCACGAATGATTCTACTATTTAGTGGAATCAAATGCAACTTTTGAAGTATTGACTTATGAAGTTGCATAGTTGACCGGCGTAATCACACACGTTAAACGCAAGCGCACGTATCGTTCAAGTAGTATAAAAAGATATCGATCCCACGAGGACTTATTACCTATTCTATTAATTTTATGAGGTTAAGTGATTACTGATATCTAACAAGTTGTTTGATTAAAATGACGATGATTCTAAATTTAAAACAAGTAAAAGAAATTTGAGAATAGATTAATGAGAATTAAGACTATCTAGGGTTGTGAATTCTTCCAATATTAATTAAAAGATGAAGTAGTTAAATCATAGTTGGTAAAATATTAAATTATTAATCTGGAATACTAAATTATGTAAAAGCCTCTTCCGATGGTCATTTACAAATACCTAGAATAATCAAATTGAATCATATGTCTATGTCAATTAAATTACCTAGATTCATTAAGATTGAATTCCAATTATTGATTACCCCCGCCCAACAGGTATATTCTATCCTGTAAGGAAATCTATTAAAGGTTTATCTATCCTTAAAGAAGATCGTGGGTTGTTGAGTATAAGGTCTTAAACTTAAAATCCCTATGTCTAGTTCATTTTAAGTTTAACTAATCAATTTTATTAATGGCCAGTTAATAAAAAGGCTTTAAGATTATGACTCAACAAATAATTCTTTAATTACCCATACTGTAATCTAACCCTTTATAAACTGGTGATATTAGATTTTATCACAACCCTAGATATTTAACTTAGTTACAACACATAACTAAAACTGATAAAAACTTAAAAGACATAAATAGAAATTGCTGAAAAGTATTTGTAAAGTAGTAATTTGCAAAGAAATGAAAAGAAATGCTAAGGCAAAAGGAATCAACTTCTACTATTTACTATTTAGATATCTCCCAATAAAATGATATATAACTTGTGATTATTTCCAACCAGCCATATAGGCGGTAACCTGATTAAGTCAATTTAAGTAAACCAGCCATAAAGGCGGAACCAAAGTAACCAGCCATAAAGGCGGAACCAAATAACCAGCCATAAAGGCGGAAAAGGAATTTTATTACCAACCGACGACCAATCTGGCGGTATCCTGATTAATTCATTTTTTAAATAGTAAATATATTATTTTTAAGGGAGATTAATCTAAATAGTAAAAGTAAAAGTATTACCTTATTACCTCAGCATAGATAAGTTACCCCATCATAGATGGATAGAATTACTACTACAAAGCGTAAATAAAACTGAATAAAAGAAGAAAATATGAAGAACTCTCAATTTATTTATAAGGATTTCAGAGGAAGAGGTACATTTGAAACTAAAAATTCGAAATCTATTTATAGGCAAAAAAATCTAATTTTTTATTATTATTTTTCTGATTTTTATTACTTTATTATTTTATATTTTATTATTTTTTTTTTGGATCGCTGAATTTTCGACACGTGTCATGGTGTGCTAAAAATGACGGCTCGTTGAATCTTCGACATGTGGCATGGTGGTGCAATTACCAAAATACCCTCGGTGTCGGGACGCCCAAAATTACCAAAATACCCTTTTTGCCAAATTTCACAATTTTGCTCCAAATCACCTCCAGAATATCTTGAAACTTTATTTTGGTGTCGGGATGCCCAAAATTACCAAAATTTGTGTCGGGACGTCCAAAATGACCAAAATACCCTTTTTGCCAATTTCACCAAATTTCACAGTTTTGCTCCAAATCACCTCTAAAATGTCCTGAATCTTATTTATCTATCTGCAAAATAACACAAAACACATCAAAATATTCACAAAACTCAAGAAACTATACAAAATATCAAGTTAAATGAGTGGGAAATAGTGATACATTTATCACTCATCACACCCCCAAACCTAACATTTTGCTAGTCCTCGAGCAAAATAAAATAACATAATAAAATTTTAACTAAGCCACTTTCGTAGGGATCACGATTGCATTTAGCATATGCAACAAGCCTTTAAACCCCTAGGTGTCCCTAGTGGACGAGTTGTAGTCTCGTGAAGGTTTACAGCAATGATACCCACAAACATTTTATAAAAGTAAAAAGGTAGTGAAACTAATGCACACAAAAGCAAAAAGACAAGCGGAAAGAGAATAAAGATGTTAGTGACTAATCAGGTGAAATTTCTAATCCAAGTTACTATAGATGTTTTGTTTCATTCTAAATTACTGAATAAGTAAATTCTCCGATTATTTTTACCATTCTTCATATACAGCCAACAAAATATTAAACAACTCATTTTTGCCCACAACGGTCATAAGTGCAGTTGATAAGAGAGTAATATTTTTGTCTAAAGTTTTATCAGAATTCACATCTTTTTATAGTAATGGAATAAATTTTCTAATTTTTCTGATTTTTTTTTTGATCTATTTTTTTTATTTATATACAATATCTTCCATCTATGTAGCGAGCTTTAGGTCGGTGACTCCCAAACCAGTTGGCTTTAGGGCATCAGGTGTTAAGACACCTCTAAGGACTTAATTACTCAGACTTCAGATATATATACATATATATAAATTTTTCATCATTTTTGATCCATGTAACGAGCTTTGGGCCAATGACTCCCAAACCAGTTGGTTTTAGGGCACTAGGTATTAAAATACCCTTACAGACTTAATAACTCGGATCTCATTTTTTTTTTTTTTTTTTATTCCATCACTATTTTTTTAGATGTTTCCTCCAAATGAACTAGAGTACTGGATATTACAAACTTTTCAATTTTAGCTCATGTCTGTATGTTACCATGTATGTTGATAATATCTGCTAACTAAGTATATGAAGATTCATTTTAGTCAGTTTAATGGAGAATTTACAGATTAAATAATTCAAAAGTGAATAAACAAAAATTAACTTGTTTTGAATTAGGTTTGAAATACGTCTCAGGAGTGGAAATTCCTTACACAGCTATTTCTTACCAATTTCATCTTTTTAGTCAACATAACAACCACATATTTCTACTAGTCATAAAACTATAATTTACATGTTTTTTTTTTTTTAAAAAGGCTCTCGCTGACAAGGATTGTTCACAACTAGGACTCCCCACTCAAGGTTCAAGCGACCAAGTGAACGCACCTTTTTTATACCTTATGGTACGTGCCAACGAATTTATGGTGTGTGACTAACTGTCGAATGGACTTCCCGTTGTAGATTCCCCAGAGGGAAGGTGGAGCGAGGCTCACTTAAGTACCCTAGCCCCTTAGGCTCTTATCGCTTGTTGTCAGGAATAAACAACGAGTCCTCCAAACTAGTCTGTCACAACACGCTACAAGTGAATGATTATCTAGGTGCCTCCACAGCTTTTCCTTATAAAAAGGTAGTGAGTGAAGGAAGACACCAAACCATCACCTAGCTTTAAATATGCCCTTTGTTTTTATTAATTTTTAATTTTTTTTTGTATTTTTCGAAAAATTTTGGACTAAAAACACAAAACTAAAACAAGATAAAAGGAGAATTAAGAAGATAATACCTGGTTAGCTGAAACTCTACAAGAAATTTAAAGGTTAAGATCCAGATTAATTCGACGCTTCTTACCACGATCATCATCAGACCATTTTATCTTTGAAATGATAGGGTCAACTTGTGGTTCATAGGCAATGAGTTGATCAATAAATCTGGAGCAGTTCTGGCAGTAAAAAGGAGTTCTTTCATTGGTTTTGTCACGAACCCATTTCTCCGAGCATCATCAAGAAACACACAAAGAAAATCATAAAATCCATCAACGTTGAGCAGTCCAAGCGGTTTCTGGTGTATGTTCAGGTTCGCCCAAGATAGTACTATAAAAATTTCCTCCAATGTACCCAAGCCACCTGGCAAAGCAATAAAAGCATCAGAACGGTTAATCATTTCAACCAGTCGTTCAGACATACCTGGCACGATCAGTTCCTCTCCGTTTGATGATCCAATAAGATTTGCCTCTGCCAAGGGTTTTGGGATGATTCCCAAAACATGACTGCCTTCTTCTTGTACGGCCTTTGAAACGATCCCCATTAGTCCAAGATTGCCTCCGCCATATATTAAATGCATATTCCTTGCTGCTAAGACTCGACCCAATTCCTGTGCTGCTTCTATGTATTGTGGTTTAGTACCAACAGTACTACCGCAAAACACACAAATGTTTTCAATTCGTCTTCTTGAAGTGGCTTCCATTTTTATTTTTTTACTATGGATGTCTTCAAAAGTGCAATGATGAGTTGAATTTATAGTACCTGAAAAGGGTGAATAAAATAATAGCACAAGTATCTTCCGAAGGACGATTAGTAGCAAAATAATAAAATAGATCGTGATAGTCAACAAGATCTGGATCCTGTCGGAGAAAACAATAAAACAAATCAATTACTAGAAAAAGACAAAGAGATATAATATGTACAAGAAAAGTAACGGCTTGATTGACATCTATGCGTCAGGAACAAGCTTCCCATCCAATTTTCTTATAAATTGGCAAACAGGGTCTTTTTGAGTCAGATTCCCTAGACTTAATTGTTGTCTTTCTTTTTGGAATTGTGTGTGTAATTTGTGAATGGCTATATGAACATATCCACTGGGATGCGTCTCAAGAGTCGAAGAAATATCATCTAAAGACTCCTTACTCAAGCCATCCCTAATGAATTTAATTTTATCTTCACGATTATCAGACACCATTCCTAAAGAACGACAACGAGTATTGCAATTCCAACGCGCACATTTGTAACAAACACCTATTTGCTTAGCTCTACGTTTCTTTGCATAGGTGCTTCTTCCAAAACCAGGTAAATAAGAACTACAAGTCTCAGAAAACTCACCTGCTAGACGGATACGTGCTTCGATTACCCAACAAATATCAGTAGGAATACCTTTGATCATTAGTAGTCTCATTCGTTCCAAGCGAGCTTTGTAAACTTTCATCAGAGATTTTTGAGGGAGAGAAGGAAATTGCTTGTGAAGACTTGGGAGAGCTTCTTCCATTTTGAAATTTCTTTATCTGCAAAAACTAAACACACAAAATAAAATCACACCAAATTGTAATATATACTAAATTTGCATGGGTTGCCTCCCTGCTAGCGCTAAGTTTAATGGTCGTCAGCTAGACGTGACTTTTCGAACGTTATGCTGAATCTGAAAGTGTGACACTTTCTTTTTGTCGCTCCAACGGTTCTCCCCAATAGTGCTTGACACGTTGACTGTTAACTTTGAATGTGTTGTTGGTGTTGGGATCCAGTAACTCAATAGCTCCATATGGTAAAACCTGAGTGATCACAAATGGACCTGACCACCTTGATTTCAACTTTCCAGGGAAAAGTTTCAACCTTGAATTGTATAACAACACCTGTTGCCTTGGTTTCAACTGCCTGTGCACTATTTTTAGGTCATGCCATTTCTTGGTCTTTTCCTTGTACAATTTGGCATTCTCATAAGCTTGTAGGCGAAATTCCTCCAATTCATTGAGTTGGTAAAGTCTTTTCTTTCCTGCAGCTTGTGGATCAAAATTCAACTTCTTCAGTGCCCAGTATGCCTTGTGTTCAAGCTCAACTGGCAGATGGCATGCTTTCCCAAACACCAATCGATATGGGGACATACCAATGGGTGTCTTGTAAGCTGTACGGTAGGCCCATAATGCATCATCCAGTTTTGTAGACCAGTCCCTCCTTGTTGATCCAACAGTTCTTTCCAAGATTCTTTTGATTTCTCTGTTTGAAACTTCAACTTGGCCATTTGATTGTGGATGATAAGCTGTAGCAATCTTGTGAGTAACTCCGTATTTAAATAAAAGTGCATCAAAATACCTGTTGCAGAAATGTGAGCCACCATCACTGATAATTGCCCGAGGTGTTCCGAATCGAGTAAAAATATTCTTTTTCATGAATTTGATCACCACTTTTGAATCATTGGATGGTAGTGCAATTGCTTCAACCCATTTTGAAACGTAATCTACAGCAACCAAAATGTAGAGGTTTCCGAATGATGGAACAAAGGGTCCCATGAAATCAATTCCCCATACATCAAATAACTCCACTTCTAGAATATTTTGCAATGGTCCTTCATTTCTCCTTGAAATATTTCCCATTCTCTGACATCTGTCACATTGAAGAACAAATAAATGAGCATCTTTAAAAAGAGTGGGCCAGAATAAACCTGATTGAAGGACTTTGGCTGCAGTTTTATTTCCACTGAAGTGTCCGCCGTATGGTGATGAATGACAGTGCAGCAAAACATTGTTGACCTCTTCCTGTGGAACACATCGTCTCAGTAATTGATCAGCACATCGTTTGAATAGGTACGGCTCATCCCAAACATAATGTTTGACTTCTTTGAAGAATTTCTTCCGTTGCTGAGTTGTCCATTCTAACGGCCATTTTCCTGATACAATGTAATTAACATAATCAGCATACCAAGGTATTTCCTGCTGTTTTATGGTAAATAGCTGTTCATCTGGAAAAGTTTCTTTGATTAATAGGTCTTTGCCAGTTATTTCTCCATTTTCAAGCCTTGATAGATGATCTGCCACTTGGTTTTCTGTTCCTTTCCTGTCTCTGATCTCCACATCGAATTCTTGCAGAAGAAGTATCCAACGGATCAATCTAGGTTTGGCATCTTTCTTCGAGATCAGGTATTTGATTGCTGAATGATCTGTGTAGACCACCACTTTGGGACCCAACAGATAAGAGCGGAATTTGTCAAAAGCGAACACAACTGCAAGTAACTCCTTTTCAGTGGTTGTGTAGTTAAGTTGAGCTTCATTCAAAGTTCTGCTGGAATAGTAAATGGTGTAGAATATCTTTGCCTTGCGTTGTCCCAAAACTGCACCTACAGCAAAATCACTAGCATCACACATTACCTCAAATGGAAGGGTCCAGTCTGGTGCTACTATGATGGGGGCAGAGACCAGCTTCTGTTTTAAGATCTCAAAAGCTTCCTGGCATTCATTGGTGAAGTTGAAAGGTACATCTTTTTCCAGAAGATTGCAAAGATGTTTTGAATTTTGGAAAAATCTTTGATAAATCTCCGGTAAAATCCTGCATGTCCAAGAAAACTCCGAATTCCTTTAACTGATGTTGGTGGAGGTAGTTTTTCAATTGTCTCAATCTTTGCTTTGTCTACCTCGATTCCCTTTTGTGAGATCCGGTGTCCAAGAACTATGCCTTCTTGCACCATAAAGTGGCATTTCTCCCAGTTGAGTATCAGGTTAGTATCTTCACATCTTTGTAATACCTGTTCAAGATTTAACAAACAATGATCAAAAGAATCTCCAAACACAGAAAAGTCATCCATGAAAACCTCCATACTCTGCTCCAGCATGTCTGAGAAAATAGCCATCATACAACGCTGAAATGTGGCTGGGGCATTACATAATCCAAATGGCATCCTGCGGAAAGCAAAAGTACCATAGGGACATGTAAATGTGGTTTTCTCTTGATCTTCTGGGGCGATGGCAATCTGATTGTATCCTGAATATCCATCCAGAAAGCAGTAGAACTCATGTCCTGCCAATTTGTCCAGCATCTGATCAATGAATGGCAGCGGAAAATGATCCTTCCTTGTGGCTTTGTTCAGCTTCCTATAGTCCATACATACTCTCCATCCAGTCACCGTTCTTGTTGGGATTAGCTCATTCTTTTCATTGGTAACTACAGTAATTCCTCCTTTCTTCGGTACACACTGCATAGGACTTACCCAACTGCTGTCTGAGATAGGATAGATGATGC
This sequence comes from Zanthoxylum bungeanum, assembly GCA_019454045.1. Classification (NCBI taxonomy): domain Eukaryota; kingdom Viridiplantae; phylum Streptophyta; class Magnoliopsida; order Sapindales; family Rutaceae; genus Zanthoxylum; species Zanthoxylum bungeanum. The sequence goes on from SKCR01026338.1 coordinate 33,950, forward strand.
CAGCATCCAACCATTTGATGATTTCTTTCTTCACAACTTCCTTCATGATTGGATTGAGTCTCCGTTGATGTTCTACTGTGGGTTTGTACTCATCGTTCATCAGGATCTTGTGCATGCAGAATGATGGACTAATGCCTCGAATGTCTGCTATAGTCCAGCCAATGGCTTTCTTGTGCTCTCGTAACACCCTCAATAACTTTTCTTCCTGCTCCAATGTTAGAGAAGATGAAATAATAACAGGTAATTCAGAAAATTTTCCAAGAAATGCATACCTGAGATGACTTGGAAGTAACTTCAGCTCCAACTGTGGTGGTTCTTCAATCGAAGGCTTGATCCGATCTTTCTTTGGTAGTTCCAAACTTTCAATTGGTTGTGTTATTTTGAAACGAAATGGCTTGTCAAGATAGTTGATATATTCCAGAATTTCAGCATCAAACTCAGTTTCAGTTATATTGGTGATGCAAGCTTCAAGTTTATCTGTAGGAACTGTATTAGTATCATGAATGATACTTTCAACAACATCAATTCTGAAACATTCTTCCTCTTTTTCTTCACTTGGAAATTTCATGGCTTTGAAAACATTGAAGGTAACTTCTTGGTCCTGAACTTTCATGGTTAGTTCTCCTTTTTGTACATCAATCACAGTTCGTCCTGTTGCTAAGAATGGTCTCCCAAGGATGATTGGCACATCTTTGTCTTCATCCATGTCAAGGATAATGAAGTCTGCTGGAAGAATGAGTTTATCAACTTTGACTAGCACATCTTCAACTACTCCTCTTGGAAATGCAAGTGTTCGATCAGCAAGTTGCAATGAAACTGAGGTAGGCATTGCTTCTCCAATTTGCAGTTTTCTGTAAATAGAAAAAGGCATTAAATTAACACTTGCACCTAAATCACATAAAGCCTTACCGAAGTTATGTTCTCCAATGATGCAAGGAATGGTGAAACTTCCAGGATCCTTCAACTTTGGGGGAAGTTTTCTCTGAATGATGGCGCTGCATTCTTCTGATAATGCTACTGTCTCATAATCTCCCAATCTCCGTTTTCGTGAAAGAATATCTTTCATGAATTTAGTATAGCTGGGCATTTGTTCCAAAGCTTCTGCAAAAGGGATGTTGATGTGCAGCTTTTTGAAAACCTCCAAGAATCGAGCAAAATGCTTGTCCAGTTTACTTTTCTGAAGGCGTTGAGGAAAAGGTGGAGGTGGAGTGATCTGTTCTTTTTCCTTTGCTTCTTTTTCCTCCATATGTTTCTCTGCTTCTTTTGAAACTTCCTCAGTTGTTGTTTTGGCTCCAACATCTTTGTTGATTTCAGTACCACTTTTTAACATGATGGCATTACACTGCTCTTTTCCCATGTTCCTTGGATTTGGTTCTGTGTTGCTGGGAAGGGTACCTGGCGGTCTGTAACTCTGAGCATTGGCCAGTTGTCCAATTTGATTCTCTAGTGCTTTGATGGAAGCAGATTGGCTTTGAAACATAGCATCGTACTTTTTTAACTGAGCCAACACTTCTGCTATTCCTGGTTCATTTGTCTGCTCCTGGCCTTTGTTATGTTGCTGAAATCCAGGTGGTGGATAGTTCTGTTGTTGGCCTGAATTGTTGCTCCATGAAAAATTGGGATGATTCCTCCACCCTGGGTTGTAGGTGTTGGAATATGGATTGTTCCCCTGTCTGTTGAAATTGTTGACATAATTCACCGTTTCTTCATGTTGATTTGATTCTGGTGCTCCTCCATATGGTGAACTTGTGGATCCAATGTTAAGAGTCTCCATAAATTTGCATATCTGATCCAGTTTGGTACTGACTGCTGAATTGGCTCCAACCTCATAAATTCCAGCAATTCGTTGAATCATGCTCCTTTCTGTTGGCCACAATGAATTGTTGTTGGCCATTTCTTCAATTAGGTCCCAAGCTTGATCTTCTCCTTTTGCCATTAATGCTCCTCCGGCAGCAGCATCAATTGTGGTTCTCATAATTCCAGAAAGTCCATTATAGAATGTTTGGACTTGAAGCCATTTTGGAATCTCATGGTGAGGACATTTCCTGAGCAAATCTTTGTACCTTTCCCAAGCTTCGTAGAGAGTTTCTGATTCTTGTTGTACAAAGGATGTGATGTCATTCCTCAACTTTCCAGTTCTGGCTGGTGGAAAGTACTTTGCAAGAAATTTAGTGGCTAAAGCGTTCCAAGTGGTGATGGAACCAGCTGGTAGTGAATGTAGCCAAGCTTTACCTCTGTCCTTCAAAGAGTATGGAAAAACACGAAGTCGCATTGCTTCTTCAGCTTCTCGGTTGTAATTGAAAGTACCGCAAACTTCCAGGAAGTTGCTGATGTGGGCATTAGGATCTTCAGTTGCATTCCCTCCAAACTGTACTGATTGTTGTATCATCTGAATGCAAGTTTTGATGTCACCTGCATTTGCTGGTAAGGGAGGAAGTACAATACATGAATGAGTCTGTCAACCACCGGAATTGTTCTGTCTCGAATAGGAATTGGTGGTGCAACTTGCAAAGGTTCAGGTTCCATGTTAATAATTGCTTCTTGGCCTTGTCGCCTTTCTCTTCTCAATTGTCTGATGGTTCTTTCAATTTCTGGGTCAAGCGGTTGTAGTTCAAAGCTTCTGGTTCGTCTCATTAAGATTGTGATAACCTGAAACACAATAAAACGAAAGTAATAAGTAAAAAGGAAAAATTAGACACAAGTAAAAAAACGTAACTAACCTAATAAATATCTAAACTAAATAAAAGATAAAGAAGTCCCCGGCAACGGCGCCAAAACACTTGACCGGCGTAATCACACACAAACGAATCAGCAAGCGCACGTATCGTTCAAGTATATAAAAAGATATCGATCCCACGAGGACTTATTACCTATTCTATTAATTTTATGAGGTTAAGTGATTACTGATATCTAACAAGTTGTTTGATTAAAATGACGATGATTCTAAATTTAAAACAAGTAAAAGAAATTTGAGAATAGATTAATGAGAATTAAGACTATCTAGGGTTGTGAATTCTTCAATATTAATTAAAAGATGAAGTAGTTAAATCATAGTTGGGTAAAATATTAAATTATTAATCTGGAATACTAAATTATGTAAAAGCCTCTTCCGATGGTCATTTACAAATACCTAGAATAATCAAATTGAATCATATGTCTATGTCAATTAAATTACCTAGATTCATTAAGATTGAATTCCAATTATTGATTACCCCCGCCCAACAGGTATATTTCTATCCTGTAAGGAAATCTATTAAAGGTTTATCTATCCTTAAAGAAGATCGTGGGTTGTTGAGTATAAGGTCTTAAACTTAAAATCCCTATGTCTAGTTCATTTTAAGTTTAACTAATCAATTTTATTAATGGCCAGTTAATAAAAAGGCTTTAAGATTATGACTCAACAAATAATTCTTTAATTACCCATACTGTAATCTAACCCTTTATAAACTGGTGATATTAGATTTTATCACAACCCTAGATATTTAACTTAGTTACAACACATAACTAAAACTGATAAAAACTTAAAAGACATAAATAGAAATTGCTGAAAAGTATTTGTAAAGTAGTAATTTGCAAAGAAACGAAAAGAAATGCTAAGGCAAAAGGAATCAACTTCTACTATTTACTATTTAGATATCTCCCAATAAAATGATATATAACTTGTGATTATTTCCAACCAGCCATATAGGCGGTAACCTGATTAAGTCAATTTAAGTAAACCAGCCATAAGGCGGAACCAAAGTAACCAGCCATAAAGGCGGAACAAAATAACCAGCCATAAAGGCGGAAAAGGAATTTTATTACCAACCGACCAATCTGGCGGTATCCTGATTAATTCATTTTTTAAATAGTAAATATATTATTTTTAAGGGAGATTAATCTAAATAGTAAAAGTAAAAGTATTACCTTATTACCTCAGCATAGATAAGTTACCCCATCATAGATGGATAGAATTACTACTACAAAGCGTAAATAAAACTGAATAAAAGAAGAAAATATGAAGAACTCTCAATTTATTTATAAGGATTTCAGAGGAAGAGGTACATTTGAAACTAAAAATTCGAAATCTATTTATAGGCAAAAAAATCTAATTTTTTATTATTATTTTTCTGATTTTTATTACTTTATTATTTTATTATTTTATTATTATTTTTTTTGGATCGCTGAATTTTCGACACGTGTCATGGTGTGCTAAAAATGACGGCTCGTTGAATCTTCGACATGTGGCATGGTGGTGCAATTACCAAAATACCCTCGGTGTCGGGACGCCCAAAATTACCAAAATACCCTTTTTGCCAATTTCACAATTTTGCTCCAAATCACCTCCAGAATATCTTGAAACTTTATTTTGGTGTCGGGATGCCCAAAATTACCAAAATTTGTGTCGGGACGTCCAAAATGACCAAAATACCCTTTTTGCTAAATTTCACCAAATTTCACAGTTTTGCTCCAAATCACCTCTAAAATGTCCTGAATCTATATTTATCTGTAAAATAACACAAAACACATCAAAATATTCACAAAACTCAAGAAACTATACAAAATATCAAGTTAAATGAGTGGGAAATAGTGATACATTTATCACTCATCACAGTGAACCTTTGAAATTAAGAAGTTTTTATATGTTAATTGTGCTTGCGTTGTCTTCTAGTAATTTTGGATTTGATCCTTAAATACTTGGACAACTCTTAGCTGGAAGCACAATACTGATGTAAGCATCAGAGTCGATTAATGTATAATCTAGAATCTACAAAATATGAATATGCTGACTATGGGAAACGATGGAGTTTGTTTGACAAACTCAATATGTCATAGCGGACTTTTTTTTTGTTGCCTACCTCTTAAGTACTGGGTGAGCTTTTGAGGGCCATGTGCATACGATGCACATGAGACGTGTATATGATACCATGGATTGGCACTGAGCAAGTGGAGAAATTGTTGGGGTTGGTGCTCAGAGCGCCAATCCGGACCGTATTTATGTCTGATTCATGAATACGAACATCCCCTTATTCCATAATATTACTTATTTATGGTTGCACCTCTTGTTCTTATATACGTATTCGATCTGATTACGATTATATTGAAACTAAATGTGGTTTAGTGATATGTATATATTAGACAAAGGCCCGATAATATATAATGCAGTACACAGTTACAAAGTTAGTTTGTAATTGATATTGGGAAGTGTCACTGCTATATGAATATTATCAAACATAGTTCCTGGTCAAGATTTGCTAACACGGGTCGGTTAGACAAATCCGTTGAGACCAGTACATGTCGTTATAGAGACTTGGTCCGATGTTTATCTCAATGAACCATGAGTCTATGGAGACTCGTATAGACGTGTAGGTGTTTATAGTGGATAAACAATGATCGGCTCACCGAAGATTCTTAATGGATGGTACACCAACGTCACTAAGAATCTTCTCGGTTGAGTAGCATAGTGGTCCTTCGACTTGAGACACCACTGTGGATGTATGAGACATCCTCCACACTTAGATGGCAGTCACGTCACCGATCTATTTAGATCAGACCTCCGCCTGTTCGTTGGGTGTGGATCGATCCTCAGGATATCCTGTGTGTGTCAAGATAGGATCCGTCAGTTCTGTGTACAGAGCATAGGTAGTCCATATATATTTAGCAGTCTGTTAAATCTGTGGCCACAGTATACATCGGAAGTAAGTTCCGAGTGTTATTTAGAGATTGCTAATAGATACGTCGACGAGATAATACCTATAGAGATTTGACGTTCACATCTATATCTCTGGGATTATCTGTATACCTGTGACGGATGGATTATACGTATGCAATGACCTCGACCTGTATGATTCAGCTAGTTTATCCGTGAACGTCATAATCTACGGGTGGATAGATTATGCACATGAAATTGGATTCGTGACGGATATACCTGAATCTATAGAGTCTCAATAATGAAACATACTCGTAGAGCACAAGAGAAACATTTATGAATAATGATGATTATTTATAAATCGTTTAATCGTTAAACGAAAAATACATGCGAACGGGCCGAACCGTCATTTCCTAATTAATGTGTATTTGTATTTAATATATATGATATTATTAAATACACATTAAAAATAGTCAAATAAAGGTATTTGACATTAATCATCAATATATGTATTTGAGATATTTAAAGTAAATATAATACATATATTTGATATATTTGTATTTAATTAATTAATTAATTATTTAATTGTTAAATGATTAATATAATTAAAATATAAATATCTCACCAAATGATAAAGTTAGGAAATGATTGTAAGTTGCAATTGTTGACTTATACATTAAAGGAAATAGTTGTCAAATTGATTTTGACTTATTAAGATATTTGTTTAAATTGTTTGAAAAATGAAAATATCTTTTTCCTTTATTTTTTTGCTAAATTACGGCCATGACCCTAATTGAATATAACGGTTATATTTTTCATGTTGCCATTGTTGACTAAGTTGAAATTGTCATTAAAATGTAATGATATTTTATCAACTTGGCAAATGAAATTGAAATGAAATGAAACTAGTATAACTTGCATTTCCTTTAGGCCAAATTCGGCCAAGGCCTTCATTGGGCAAGTATATATTGTTTCATTTAATTTTAGGGTTTAAGGAACCTTTTCACTTTATCAAAACTCCATTAAAACAAGGCAAAGAAGGTAGAGAGAAAAGAAAAGAAAAACAAGGAAAAGCTTGGAATTAGTAAGTATTTCCAACCTTCCATTATAGAGTAATTTGTTCCTCTTGTTGTGGGCAACATCTTGTGATGTTCTTGAGTTTTTCTATTCTTTATTCTTTGTACTTTTGATGGATAAAAGTTTGATGAAGGTGATATGCATGTATGATGTTGGAAGTTTATTACTAGTGTAGTAATAAGCATTCTTTTAAGGTTTTAGAACCTTGTTGCCATTCTAGAGTTATTGACCCACTCTTAAATGACCTAGAATTTTTCTATAGTTGTTTCATTGTGTTGAGACTTGAAATGGATGGAAGAAACATGATTGAAGTATTGTATTTAACCAATTTGGTCTAATTTGTCCAATTTGAAGAAATTGAAAAATTAGGGTTCATGACCAATTCCAAATTTGGGGGTTTTCATTTATGTTGTGTATTTGGATGTGTATATGATGCATATAAAGTTTCATGTTGATTGGATTACATCTTGATGTGTTTTGAAGCATGAAATGACAAAGTGCACAAATTGCCACCTTTGGGAGGCATTCGGCCAAATGGATAAAATTTGGGGATTTGGTTGCTTTTGGTGTTTTGATGTTTTGAACATGCTAATTTCATCTTAGAAATGATTTAGAATCATTCAAAATTGATTAGATCAATTTCGGACTAAAATGGACAAAATACCAATGTAAGGGCATTTCGGTAAATTCACTTGAATATGATTCATTTGAATTTTATTTCATAATTTGATTATTGGATAATTAAATAAATATGTTTATTTAATAATCCGAGAAAAAGTTTTGAAATCGGAAGATACGATCTTCCGCCGCTTCCGCTGCGTTACCGGATATTCCCCCTAAAACCCATACATAGACCCCATCGGAATTCCATTGGTAGTATGACTATGTGTCTATGGAAGTCCAAAATCAGGGTAGGTGTATTTGGTCTTAACCTGAGACTTGCACCGCTAATACTTGCGATAATCAATATACTTTGGTTGCGGTCGTCCAGGGCTTTAACATGTTCTGTGTACACCAATGTTGGGTATATTGAGAATCGTTGTATGTTGGGTGTGATGTCAAGACGGAAGTGTCACTCCAGTCATATGGAGATGATGGTCACGTAGGATACGGTACTAGTACTCTTAAGTACTGCAGTCATCGGGATAAAATGACAAGGTCATGTTTATCCGATTATAGAGACTAGTTACCTGACATCCGACATGTGCTTCGTACGGGGCAGACACAATTCCAGCCCCAGGCCTAGCACGTGATCATCCGATACTGGACATAAATATGCAATACTACGTATATTATGCCTGATATAGATCCTTTATTCCTGTAAGGATATTTCTAGAGAATTGGGTAGGCATGATGCTTTGCTAGAAGCCAACATTGTCTTGTAAATCGGTATAAACGTAGTACTTGGTACTTACGTGTTCGGATAGTCCGACGACCGAATTTACTGCCAACATATCCGGGGATCTCATGGGTCGCTTCCCGAAGATTCACCGATGACGTATGACTCGCACTCTAAATTAATCTGGGATTAATTAGAAGAGAGAGAAAATTAATCTGAGATTAATTGCGGAGATATTTTATCTGGGATAAAATATCAATTAAAGAGAGATAACGATTAATTTGGAATTAATCAATTAATTAATATATTTGATATATTAAACGAAATTGGATTTCGACGCGGAATTAAAATTAGATTTTAATTCGGGCGAACGAATTAATTTAGAATTAATTCGTTAGTGACGTGAATAGTGACTTTGCTAGGCGTAATCATTTAATTGCGTCGCAACTGAAAATTTGTTAATTTGGAATTAGCGAACCCGAGCCCGAGATTATTTATGAGCGCATTCGCATTTCGAATTCGAGTGCGGCACGCAAGTCAAATCAAGCGTCAAATCGTTAGTCGCATCAAGCGTCAAATCATTAGTCACTTTGAGTGATGTGACAACTTGTCACTTGATTTGATTGATTGATGGATTGATGGAGGTTGGTGTGGCTTTTAATGTTTGACTTTTTGAAAGCCAAATACACATGAAATGAATTTGAAATTCATATTAGTGTATTAGATACACTTTAGCCATCAACCAAATTCAACTATTTTTCTCTCATCTCTCTCTCTCACACGCCCAAGGAGGCAAAATTAGCTCACTGGTTTCTGTTAAAACCGTGAGTTGGGAAGCAAGAGTGTGTGGTTTTTGTGGAAAAAATCCCAAGAGCTAGCACTCCGAGAGACATGCGAAGGTGATAGGGAAGTCCACCCATGAGCCGGGAATCGTTCGACGAAGCTTGGAGCTTGACGAAGGACCAAAACCGAGCCAAAAATAGTGAGCTGTGAACTGCCACTGCCGAATGCACAAATAGCAGAATTTGGAGTTTTGTTCGTCAAAGCGTCGGTCAACCGATCGATGTGAGTATTCTGCAACTTCTTCGATTTGTATTCGCACATATTTCATGCTTGTTAATGATCTTGGGACCTTAATAGAAACCAACATAATAAACACCACTTATAATATTTCTAACATCATTAAAAACTTTTAAAATATCTAAATTTTTTTAACAAACTTTCCAATGACTTGGCTATAAAACGACATCATATTGGTTGTGAGTAATAAATGAATATAATAAATCTTAATATTCAAAACTTTTATTTAGTAAGAAATAAGTAGAATTCCAACGAGTTGGAATATCACCACCGAATTTTTTCAGCATAACATCGTTTTTCTTACAAAAATTACACAATTCTCTTCTAATTTTAGAATACGATCTAATTAAATTAATTATTTTTTAATAGGTGCAATATGAAAGTTTAAAGATTTCAAATCATCTTGTGCACATAAATTCAGAAAATGACATGCATATCGAATATGAAAAAATTTACCTCCCAAATTTGGTTGGCAAATAACTTTAAGTTCACTAATTGATGTAATATTAGCTGATGTATTATCAAATCCAATAGCTAAATTCTTTTGATAAATAATTTTCTCTCTCAATAGTTGTTGGTTGATTTTAAATTTTATGTATATATGTTAAAATATTAGTGTGTGGACGTACCACACCATCCATGAAATATCAAAGCGCTCATAAAACTTGAAATACACACAAAACATTAAGATAGGAGGGCGAGAAATATATGTATATTGAACGCTCATCACACCGTCAAACTTAACATTTTGCTAGTCATTGAGCAAAACAAATAAAAATAAAATAAAATAAACAAACTAAAAATTAATTAACCTAAGCCACTTTCGTAGGGATCACGATTACATTTAGCATATGCAAAAAGTCTTTAAACCTCTAGTCGGCCCTAGTAGACGGGTTATATTCTCATGAGGTCTTACAGCGACGACACCCACAAACGTCATTCAGTATACACATACATCCACATAAAAATAAAATAGTTCTATGAGTTACACATAACCATGTCCTCGGAGAATGCCTATCAATGAAATCAAAGAACTTTCAAAGTAACTAACACAACTGAAATCCAAGTTCTTGAAGAAATCATTTAAGCCTGACTCATAGTGTGTGTGTGAAAAGGTCCGGTCACAGCTTGATTCCTAAGTAAGTAAGCTCAGTGATTTTGTCTCGAAAATTGGGATCTGATGGGTCTAACCAACCTAGATATCTTAAAAATACTTTATATTTGTCTATTGAGCTTGATATGATATGGCTTCTCTTTTTTCTTTATCTTTTGACTCACCTACCATTTAAGGTAGTATTTCTCCTAATGATGGTCTTTGCACTCGCCCATGGGTAGCTTCACGCTTTATCGGTTTTAGGTGGTTTATTTTTTTCAAAGTATTTTTTCTTTTCCCCTTTTCAATTTTTATTCCAATGATTTATCCTTCTTTTTCTTTACCTGATGAGCGGCCAATATGCGTATATTTATCGCCCATCTAGCTTGATGTTCTATGAGTTACCTCGAGTTTTATGAGTGTTTTGATGTGTTTTTGGTTTATTTTATAGGTTAAAATGATATTGAGACTCAATAGAATCAACTAGAGATAAAAACGGTAAATTCGGAGTCAAAACACGAGTCCTGACATTAGATTGCACGACTCGACACGCGTATAAGTCATCCTGGCAGAGGATCGGGTGTCGCAACGCCACTTCTTGCGTCACGACGCCCCAAGACATGAAGGCCATATATTTTTCCAGGAGATCTGGAGTTGCGATGCCAGAAGTGGCGTCGCGACGCCCCTGACGAATTTCGAAATCATAGGGAAATTATTTTCTACATGCAGAAGGACTCTAGGATTGTTCTATAAATACATAAGTTCATTCCAAAACCTAAAAGAAGTCTCATAACATATTTTGGAGCCCCCGGTGCATTGAAGAATGCCTAAAGTAAGACAAGACCAAGTGCATCAATCAGAGTTGGAGTTTGAAGCCGAAGACTGTAAATGAGAGTTTCTTTCTTCATTTATCTCTCTAACTTTATCTTTTATGAGTTTTTGACTTGTTATAATGATTAGCTTGTATCTATTGAATATTATGAGTAGTTAATTCATTAAATCTAGGGTTGTAATGGATCCAAGCATCTTTAATTAATTATTTGCATATTTTTATTCCTTTGGTTTAGTTATTTATTATTTATTATTCTATGTACTTTGATACTTATTTTATTTGTTTGGCCAACAATAGAATAGTCTTGATAAATCCTTAGGAACTCGACAAAGGAAATTGTGTCTTAGTCATGAGAATAATAGTGTGTGATTTATTTGTTGAATAGATTTCCCTGCAGGATAGAAATATACTTAAAGGGCATACATAGCCAATATTAGAACTTGTTCTTAATGAATTTGGTTTAAATTAATTGACATAAACATATAGTTAATTAGTTTAATTTGAATATTTTCACTTGACCATCGAAAGAGGCTTATGAATAATTTAGAGTTCTAAGTTAATAATTAGCAATAACAACCCAATTGAATAAAAAGTGTCCGAACTTATTGTGTGTTTGCTTAAGTGAAATTACAATCCTAGGTTCTAGACCCGGCCAAGGTTCTGGTTCGGAAAAAAAAAATTATATTTATTATATAAAATATAAATTACTAATGTACCCCTAATAACGGTAATAAAACGGTTATATTTAGGGGCATTTTTGGTATCAAAAAAATTCTAAAATTCTATAAATAGGATTCATTTTTCATAATTTCATCACACCAAATTCTCAACTCTCTCATTTTCTATAAATCTCTTATTCTCAATCTTACTTCAATACAATTCTCTTATAATCTTATATTCTTATTCTCAATCTCAATTCATTTAGTTGTTAATTTATTATCATTCGCATCGCAATTATCAATTTTCTTTTTTTTTCTTCCTAATTTCTCAAACGAAAAATGGCAAGCTCATCTGAGAACATTATGTCAAATATGCCAACCCAAGAGAGCGGCCCTAGTGTCAGTGCACAATCACGGAGAAGAGAAGTTAAGGCTCGGTCCTCGGATATTTTCAAAATTCATTTTACTTTGGAACGCCTAGAAGATGGTTCACAACGAGCAATTTGCAACTATTGTGGGGTTATCTATAAATTTTCTGGTGGATACGGCAATATGATCAAGCACATGGAAAAACATCATCCGATTGAATTTGGCATTGATACGACGCAGACTCAAATGGCCAGGTACGCATCATCTAGTAGAGGTACAAGTAGTGTAGATTTATTTAAATATTCTGATGCAAAAAATAGAGAAGAATTTGCGAAATTAACATGTATGGCACATCTTTCTTTAAGCTTTGGTGAAAAACTCCATTTTACTAATTACGTGCATAATGCTTTAAACCCTGCTGCATGTAGAATGACTTGAAACACAACAAAACGTCATATTTTCAAATTATATAAAGATGGTAAAATTATTTTAAATGAAATATTTAAATAGATGAAAGGTCGTATTTCTATATGTTCTGATATTTGGAGTGACCATTGGCAAACACACTCATACATGGGTGTGACTTGTCATTGGATTGATGCATCATTTACCATGCAAAAAAGACTTATTGCATTTAGAGTTTTTGATGACCCACATACTGCACATAATATTTATAGAATGATGAAGGTAATTTTTGATGAATATGGTTTAGTAGGAAAATTTTTTAACAATTGGATTTGATAGTGCATCTGCAAATACTGCATCCATTCATGATTTAAAATCCTTATGTGAACCAAATTTAGGGGGTCGATTTTTTCATATTCGTTGTACATGTCATGTCCTTAACATATGTGTGCAAGACGGACTAAAATTATTATCACCTTTCCTTGATCCAATTAAAACGGCACTTAACTGTATTTGGTCATATTCTCAAGTTAGGAGAGAATAGACAAGTTTTGTAAAATAAATGGTATTAAACCGATTAAATTTTCAAGAGATGTTCCAACACGTTGGAATTCTACTTATTTTCTTTTATGTCAAGCATTTCAATACAAAGATGCATTATGTAGTTTTTTTCTCAACATGTTTAAAATATCACACTTTATCCTAGTCAATGAGATATTTGTGAATTTTTTTTAGATATTTTAAGAGTTTTTAATGATGCTACTTTAGTTTTTAGCGGTGTTTATTATCCTACAACACATTTATTTCTTCTTGAGAGTTTGAATATTGTTGGCACTCTCGATGAACATGTTGACAGTGACGACCCTAATGATATTGTTTTGCTCGAAGCCATTACTGCTATGAAGGTAAAATGGTTGAATTATTTTAGAGAAATTCCTTTACTTTATCTTATTGCTGCTGTTTTTGATCCTAGATTTAAATTAGAAGGTTTGAATGGTGGTTTACAAGCTTATTATGGTTATTTAGGAATATTAGATGATGTTGATATTACGAGCATAATGATGAAATTAAGAAGTGATTTAATTATTTTATTTAATGATTATATTGTAAGATATAACTTAGGAACATTAGGTCAATCTAGTAGTAGCGAACCGGTAATTCAAACAAGACTTAGCGTAGGGGATCATTGGTTATTGCAACGAAATAAAAAATCTAGGGATACGACAACAACTAATAACCCTGAATTAGATAATTATTTATCTACAAATTTTGAGTTTTCTAATGAAAGTTTATGCAGTAAAAATTTTAAAATCCTTGAATGGTGGAATTGGCATCAAAATATATATCTTGTTTTATCTATTATTGCTAAAGAGATCTTGGCAGCACCTATTTCCACCGTTGCGGATGAGCAAGCCTCCAGCTTGGGAGGTAATATATTGGAAGCTAGGCGATCTTCATTACATCCAAGCACTCTAGAAGCAACAGCTTGTGTTGATGATTGGACTCGAGCTGATATGAGACAACAAGAAGATGCCCCCGATGATTTTGAAGATTTGTTCGATAATGCTTCTGCAACAAGTGCAAGCGGAACCAGAGCCGAAGGATCAACTGATAATGATGATTGATAATTGTAAAATTATAATTTACAAAGGGGATATGTCTAAAAGACTAAAACTTGTAATGGAACTACGTGAGCTTTGATTCCTCTCACCCTTGGAGGATACGTAGGCAACTTAAATTTTTAAAAATTTAAGCTCAAGCTCTTCAATGTAATAATTTTTTTTTATGTATAAAATTCATTTCATTTATTTTTATTAATTTTCAAAAAAAAAAAATATTTGAACCGAACCGAACCGGAACCGAACCGTTTGATTTCGGTTCGGTTCGGTGTTTCGGTTCCACTTAAGTGTGGAACCGGAAACCGGCCGGTTCGGTTCGGTTCCGATCCGGAATCGAACCGCCGGCCGGGTCTACTAGGTTCTTCTCGAGCATAAAATTTAAACTCTAAAATTATTGTTTGCTATCTATTTAATCTTTCAATTGAATTTTAGATTAACTATTCTCTTCCTTAACTAATCGTTTAGTTTAAGTTAAGTAGGATAGTCTTGGTATTATTAAGAGAAATATTAAGTTCAAGTGGGTTCGTCATCTGACTTTCAGAGACAGATATCTAACCAAACATGCTTTCATCTTTAAATAATTTCTTCAACCAATCACTTTGTCAACTACCTAAGTTCTTACTGCTAGAAACCTATTTTTAATGCTTATAAGTCTAACCTAAATCACCTACTCAAGGAATTGGATAAAAATCAATTGAGCACTTACTATTTTCTAAAATTTCATCCGAAATTAAACAAACTCATCATTCGACTATGCTTCACTACCTAGGACTAAAATTTTTTTTCTTATTTTTTTTAAATAGTAAGAACTAACACTAACATACACACACCCCCAAACTTTGAACTTGTATTGTCCTCAATGTAAGATAAAAAGAAAGAAATAAAGAGTGAAGAATAATACTACCATGCATGGAGTTGATCAAGCTTCTGCTGGTTAGAATTTTACTGCACTGGCTATTTGGATTACGCTAGTACCTGCATAAATACACATGCAAACTAATAAACACGCAAATAGTAGATAATAAAATAAAACTAAAATAAAGACAATAAAAATAAATGTGTGGGTTGCCTCCCCGCTAGCGCTAAGTTTAACGTCTTCAATTAGACAGTCTCTGAAGATATTCCTTCAATAAGGCTTCAATGCGGCTTTAGATGTCCTAGATATGACAGTGCCATGTGCTTTATTGTTCAAAAGCCACTTCTAAAAATTAGGTGGCAAATAGAATTCTTTTCCACTCAGTGCCCATACCACCTTCTTCAACCTTTTAGCTCCATGTGGTCTTGAAAGGAATGATAGACTGTCAAAAGGTCTCGTATGATGCTTCACTTTGAATGGTTGTGTGATTCTGTCAAGCTTACGGGCGGTATCAATGATGCTACTTTTCCCATGGTACGATGTGTCCCATTGTGTCATGAGATTTTCAATAGGCTCACACAACTGCTCTTGCCTAACTCATTGTTCCACCACTTCCATATAGATGCATTTTTGAATTTCTTCATTTAGCTCTTCATCAGACATTTGCATAATGCAGACATCAAGATTATCAGTTTGAGAGTACAAATTGGATATATCTTTAATGGAATCATTTAATATGTCTATTTTGACGACCCTCATCTTTCTTCATTGGTATGGAGGTTATGAGTGGCTCATCTATTTATGCTTCCTCATGGCAGACTAAGATGGCATTGCCAAATTCTTTCATTCTCTCCTGGGGTTGTCTTCCGTGTTACTTGGGAAACCCCTTGTGGCCCTTGGCTCAGGTTTCCAAATTTCATGTTCAAGGGTGCCGTCTAACTCTATACCATTGCTTTCATTCTAGTAATATTCTTCTCGATTTCCCTGTTCAAATTGGTTATCTGCATAAGAAAGTCCTACCATGATGGTTTTGGTTCTTGAGGGAATTCTTGAACTTGTGGTATAGGAAGCACACATATCGATCAAGTAATACAATGAATTAAAACTCCATTTAGAATCTACATCTACTACTATATACCAATAGAGTTGTCAATCAAGAAATAATTTAAAACAAATGCAATATATGGTGTATTTTTTCACCATATGTTATCAAACAAGAAAGTTAGAATCTTTTCACCTTACGATATGATCACGATTTTATAAATCTAACACGCAACTACACATATCGTTCAAGTAATATAGTGACTATTAGTCAAATATCGAACCTATAAGGACATATTATTTCTCTTATTAATGCCAAGACTAACCTATTTAACATAAACTAAACTATTGATGAGAGAATGATTGATTAATTTAAAAATAGTTGATAGATTAAATAAACCACAAATAATTATTTGAAGATAAACTTTATGCGTGAAAAGAGCACAGAGTTATAATTTCACCTATGCACGGAAACAATGAGTCCATATATTTTTCATTCAGTTGGATTGTCGTTACTAATTATTAACCTAGAACAATAAATTATCTACAAGGATCTTTCGATGGTCATGTAGAAATATTTAATTTAAACCAATGAACTATATGTCTATATTAATTAACTTAAACCAAATTCATTAAGACCATATTCTAATATTGGCTACGCATGTCCTGCAGGAATATTTCTATCCTGAAGGGAAATCTATTCAAAAGAACTAGATTACACGCATTTATTCCCACGGCTAATCCAAATTCTCTCCGTCGTGTTCCTAAGGATTTACCGAGATTATTTTGTTGATGAACAAAAAAAATAAAATATGCATTCGGGCACAAAAAATAATAAATAATCAATAACAATCCCAAAAGAATAAAAAGATGTAAATAATTAATTAAACATACTTGTGATCTATTACAACCCTAAATTTAATAAAGTAGCTACTCATGATATTCAATAAAAATAAGTTAATCATTATTGAAACAAAACAAAGACTTATAAAAGATAAACTAGCGAGAAAAATGAGGAAAAAACTCTTGGTGCAGCCTTCGCCTTCAAATTCCATCACCAGTTGAAACACTCATTATGGCCTTGCTATAGGCATTCTTATTTACTCTAATACTCCAAAATTGTGATATGAGGCTTCTTTTTAGGTTATAGGATGAACTTGTGCTTATATAGAATGTCCTGGGGGTGTTTCCTTGTTACAAATCAGATCTAGGATGAACTAGGAATGCATTACGTGTTGCAACGCACGTCCAAAGCGTCGCAACACACATTTTCCATGATTGGCGTGTCATGACGCACCTACAAATTTGCTCACTGGATAAGTTTTCTTCATATGCGCGTCTCGACTCATAGTCTAGCGTTTTGCCTCTGAAATTTGGCCTAATTTGGTCCGTATATTGCGATTTCATCCCTCGTTGAATTCGTTTGAGTCGTGATATTATTTTGACCTATAAAACACATCGAAACATATCAAAGCGCTCATAAAACTTGAAATACACCCAAATATTAAGATAGAAGGGCGTGGAATATATGTATATTGACCACTCATCATACCCATAAACTTAACATTTTGCTAGTCCTCGAGAAAACAAATAAAAATAAAACAAAATAAACAAACTAAAAACTAATTAACCTAAGCCATTTTCGTAGGGTTCACGATTGAATTTAGCATATGCAACAAGTCTTTAAACCTCTAAGCAGCCGTAGTGGACAATTTGTATTCTCATGAGGTCTTACAGCGATGACACCCACAAATGTTATTCAGCACATACATGCATTTACACAAAAATAAAATAGTCATATGAGTTACACATATTAATGTCCTCAAAGAATGCCTATCAATGAAATCAAATAACCTTTATAATAACTAACACAACTCAAATCCAAATTTTTGAATAAATCATTTAAGTCAGACTCACAATGTGTGTGAAAAGGTCTGGTCATAGCTTGAATCCTAAGTAAGTCAGCTGGGTGATTTCGTCTCAAAAATTGAGATTCGATGTTTATAACATCCCCGACCTGAGAGATGTTACCGGCAGGGAATAAGCCGTACTATTCTATTGAGCCTCTGACTTCTGATATATGCTATTCTTATCTCACATATAAACTCATTCATGAGGCCATTGCCCAACTCATCAATCATGAATGCATAACACTTTTAATACTAAATACTCTGTTTTAATACATATTGCAACTTGAAAATGATTACTAAAATGCAATATATAAGAAATATTTACTATACAAGATGTATATTACATGTCACTTTCTGACTCTACCTGAACTGGACTTTGTTTTTAACTTGACCTGGTGGACTAAACCTATTAGTAACTACTATCAGTATCCGTCCCCTCGAGCTCGTCCTCCGGAACTACCTGCAAACATAACACTGGAAGGAGGGTTAGATCGTTTGAATGATCTAAGTGAGTGGACGGTTTAAAATGAAAACTGAAATACTGTTATGAAAATGTTTAGTTCAAAAACAAAAGCTCAGAAAAAGCTTAATATGAAAAACCCTTTTCTGGTTTGAAAATTCTGAACTCTTTTATGAAAATATTGTCTGAAACCTCTTTTGTAAAACTTATCTTTTCTGAAAGTCTCTTTTATAAACTGAAAACAACTTCTTTCTTTATGGAAAACTTTTCTTAAACCTGCTTTTCTGGAAATCTCTTATGAACTGCTTTTTCTAAAATACTTTATTTCTAGAAAACCTTTATCTGGAACTTTTTCTGAAAACTGTATCTAAAAATTGTATCTAAAACTGGTCTCCGTCTTTGAAAACCTGACGTATAGGGGCGTTACGTATCGACATCACCCCATACGCCTAACTAGAGCCAGGAATGCAAATCCATGACTTTGGGACGTTATCTATAGCCGTCCCCCAAAGCATGCCACTCCTGTCTCTGAAACTAGTGGTCTTGGGACGTTGCGTATCGCCGTCCCCCAAGCCATTGAACTAGAATTGGGGGTGCAGATCTATGCTACCCTCCAATCTTTGAAACTAGGATATATAGGCATCTGTCTTCCTTAGTCCTGTACTAGGATCTAGGGGCGTTACATGTCGTCGTCCCCCCAGTCCTCTACTTGTGCACATGTCATCCGTCAATTCCATGTCTGTATCTAGTTACATACTGAGGTGGGTTTTCCCCATATGCCTCGAAAACCATAAAATTGTATTTTGAAAATATTTCTTTCTCAAACATTACTTAAAACATAACCTTTCATGAAATAACTGTAATAAAAATCAACTAACGCCCTAAAGCATAAAAATAAGTCTGATATGTAAAATACATCTTAAAAGTCAACTTTAGAGAAGAGTGTCCACTCACAGGTTTGGAATTCGGCTGGCGTAACGTCATTGCGCTGAAAGGATTTGTGGTTCCTGCGATAACCTGTAATGGGAAACTTAATTAGAATACATATCAAAGAATACATTTTGAAACTATTATCGCTACAAGGGATTTTTCAACTATTTCATGGTAATTTACGTATATATATATGATGATAATAAGTCTTTCGCGTAGACTTACGTCGCTACGCGCACAAGGCAGAATCGAATTGGGGGTTATTTTCCAGAATGCGTCGCGACGCATGATGCTTGGAGGCGCGACGCCAGGCTAGATTCAGGGCCTAATATTAACCTTTTCAAGTCTACTTGCTCCACCATACTTCCCACACTAAAACCTTCATATAAGCACCACTCTAGCTACACTATGCATACTCAAGAGGCATATTCAACCCCAACTTATTGTTAGGGTTTTAAGGGGGAATATCGGTAACTCAGTGGAATAGTGGAAAATCAAAATTTTCCGATTTCAAAATTTTTTCTTGGATCAATTAAATAAACTTATTTATTTTATTATCCAATTATCAAATTATGAAAAATTACACAAGAGATCAAATTTATTGCTAATTACCGAATTGCCCCAAAACTTTGTAAATTGATTATTTTAGCCCAAAAATTATCAAATATAATTTTGGATGATTCTAAATCATTTCTAAAATATTTTTCAACACATCTAATGCATCAAAATCAGATTTAACACAAATTCCCAATTTTTTGAGCAATTGCCGTGAGCACCCCAAAATTTCCAATTAATTGCAATTTGGTCCCTTTTGTTCAAAACTTGCCAAGATAAAATCCAATTAACCTAAAATTTTACATGCATCATATTCATACCATAATACATCACATATATGAAAAGCCCTAAATTTAGAGAGGGTTATGAACCCTAATTTTTCAATTTCACTAAATTGTCAAATTTTACCAAATCTTTAAAATCCAACACTTTAATCCATTCAATACTTCACCAATATAGCCTCACCACTTTGAAACAAATCTAGAAAAATTCTAGGTCACCAAGGAGTGGCTTACCAACTCTAGAATGACAACTTTATTTTCCAAAAATCAAAAGTAAAGCTTTGAAACCATTTCAAGCTTACTTACATGCACACATCTTTCATTCAAGTTCACAACAACTAAAACACAAACTATAGGTAGAGAGACAACATCAAAGCAACACAAGATGAAGTTAAGCATGTTAGAAATATTTTTCATGGTGGAAGATTTGAAAGAAAACTTACAAAACCTTAAGATTTCCAAGCTTTTCCTTCTTTTCTTCAAACTTTTCTCTCAACCACTTTTGTGTTTCTTTTGTATCTAACGAACTTGTCTAACCCTAAAAGATGAAACAAAACAATATATACTTACAAATTTAAGCCTTGGCCGAAATTGGTAAGAAATATCTAGATATTTTATTTTTTGTTTCATTTAATTTACAACTTGTCAACTTGTTTTCTAAATCATTATACTTTAATGGATTATTCAACCAAGTCAACAATTGCAACTTAATAATATAACAATTATATTTATTTTAGGGTGTTGGCCGAAATTAAAGAAAATAAAGGAAAACATGATATTTCAATTTTAAACAATTTAAAACAAATATATAAAGAAGTCAAATTCAATTTGAAAACCTTTTCTTTTAATGTATAAGTCAACAATATACACTTATAATCATTTCTTAACTTTATTATTTGGTAAGATATTTATATTTTAATTATATTAATTATTTAACAATTAAATAATTAATCAATTAATTAAATACAAATATCTCAAATATATGTATTATACTTACTTTAAATATCTCAAATATATATATTAATGATATATGTTAAATACGTTTATTTGAAAATTTATTAATGTGTATTTAATAATATCATATATTAAATACAAATACACATTAATTAGGAAATGACTGTTCGGCCCGTTCGCACGTATTTTTCGTTTATCGTTTAAACGATTTATAAATAATCACCATTATTCATGAAAGTTGCCCTAGTGCTCAACGAGTTTATTTCATTAGTGAGACTCTCTAGATTCAGGTATATCCGTCACAAAATCCAATTTCGTGTCCATAATTTACCCACCCGTAAATTATAATGACCACGGATAAACTAGCTGAATCATACAGGTCGAGGTCATTGCATACGTAAAATCCCTCAGTCACAGGTATCCGGATAATACCAGAGATATAGACGTAAACGTCAAATCTCTATAGGTATTATCCCATCGACGATTCTATTAGCAATCTATAAATAACATTCGGAACTTACTTCCGAAGTATACTATGGCCATAGATTTAACTGATTGCTGATCACATATGGACTACCTATGCTCTGTACACAGAACTGACGGATCCTATCTTGACACACACAGGATATCCTGAGGATCGGTCCACACCCAACGAACATGAGGAGGTATGATCTAAATAGATTGGTGACGTGACTGCCATCTAAGTGTGGAGGATGTCTCATACATCCATATTGGTATCTCAAGTCGAAGGACCACTATGCTACTCAACCCGAGAAGATTCTTATTGACGTTGGTGTACCATCCATTAAGAATCTTCGGTGAGTTGTTCAGTGTTTATCTATTATAAACACCTACACGTCTATATGAGTCTTCTTAGACTCATGGTTCATTAGGATAAACCATCGGACCAAGTCTCGATATACGACATGTATAGGTCTCAACGGATTTGACTAACTGACCCGTGTTAGTGAATCTTGACTAGGAACTATATTTGATAATATATATTTAGCAGTGACACTTCCCAATGTCAATTACAAACTACCTTTGTAACTGTGTACTGCATTATATATTATCGGGCATTTGTCTAATATATACATATCACTAAACCATATTTAGTTTCAATCTAATCATAATCAGATCGAATATGTATATAAAAACAAGAGGTGCAACCATAAATAAGTAATATCATGGAAAATGGGATGTTCGTATTCATGAATCAGACATAAATACGGTCCGGATTGGCGCTCTGAGCACCAACCCCAACAATTTCTCCCACTTTCTCTAGTGCCAATCCACGATATCATATACACATCTCAATGTGTATCGTATGCACATGGCCCTCAAAAGCTCACCCAATACTCAAGAGGTAGGCAACAAGAAGCAGGTCCGCTATGACATAATGAGTTTGCCAAACAAACTCAATCGTTTCCTATAGCCAGTATCTTTCATATTTTGTAGAATCTAAATTATACATTAATATGAATCAGACACTACATCAGTATTGTGCTACAGCTACTGAGTTGTCCAAGTATTCATGGATCAAATCCAAAATACTATGCGGACAACCGCAAGCACAACACCAATATAAAACTTCTAATTTATAAGGTCACTATGCAACTTCATAAGTCAATACTTCATAAGTTGCATCTAATTCCACTAAATAGTAGAATCCTTCGTGACACTCCCACTACATCTTTTGTGACTCTTTATGACGTAGACTATCTAACATCATAATTAGTCTCAAAACTAATATGACCCTAATGGTTGCAGACTGTATTCTCCATGAATTAGAAACTCGTTCTTAATATCTCAAAGATCACAAAGAACGTGTTTCAAGATCCATCCTATGGTTTATAGGATATCAAAATAACTCGTAATAATTACGATTAAATTGATATCTATAATCGTACATAATAAATTATTCATTATGTCATCATCAAATGATACATAAGATTGATTAGACATTCTAATCAATATCTCTTTCGAAAAAGGAATCATCCTTTACGAAAGATGAATACTATATACAAGACACACATTAACTGTCAAACAATTATACTAACTGTCATACAGATAGCCTAGTTATGTCCTTTATTAGATCATATCTGATGCACGAATAATAGGAGTATCTCACAAGTCTATTGGTTTTATATCTTATATAAAACTTTATATCGAATATAACATAGACTATTCCCACTGTTTTCATGGAGTAAAGAAAACTTAGGTAAACCTTTTACCTCATAAAATATCTCATTATTACCATAATAATGATAATGTCGTTAGGATATATAACACTAGAAAGTAATTTGTACGCTCCCACTAACCCTTCAAACACATATGTATTCTCTATACTTTGACAAGATCAGACAATCTGACGATATCAAAAACAGAGAACACAGATTTCCGGAAGACTTATCCGAGTCTACAATAGGCTCTATAAGCTAGCACACTAAACTGCGATCTCAGCAGAACACAAACTCTAGGGCCATTCCAGAATGAACTCTTCAAACAAAGAAATCACAACTGATCTCTTATCTGAATAAGTCATTCAAAAATGCCACTTCGCATTCTTTAGCTAAAATGTACAGTTTAATATCAACATTAACCAATATATCTTTAATTGTTCAATTTAGTGTGACTAGAGACAAGTTTCCTCAGAATCTACAGGAGATTGCTGAGTATAACGTTTCTCACTGTCATACTATAAAGGTCAAACCTTTAATAAGCTCACACTGCTTTCGCTGCGCAAACAATTAGCACATATCATGAACTAATTCATAATGAAAGCTTAATCAAGTTCAAAACTTGATCACAGTAAGCTATGAACAATCTTAGATCTATGGTTCAATGGTGAACTTCCAGAATCGATATCAAATATCGCTTCCATTATAAGTTATAGGATAATTTTCTTCGGTAAGAAAACAACAGAATCATTAAGTATCAAATACTCGTAAATGATTCTGATATCCAATTAGACTTATATAGAAGATGTATAAGGGTTGTTTCATCTTATTAATTACGTAGTTCCATTTATAATTTATCATTCTCACATTTGACTTCAATAAGTCAAGTCTTTTCTACAATTGTTAACATCCGATGTTACACACCAAATGATAAAACGATTTTATTACTTAGGATCGTAGGAAAGATATTCTATCAAATAGAATACAATATTCTATTAAACAGAATAAACAATAAACTTTTACTTATACCTCCAAGGCGTAAGTAATTTCCATTATATAACTATTAAATAAAAGAAATATTCAAATCTCAAACTTTTCAAGATTCAAATTTTCTACCTATACATATCATTTATGTAAGTGTAGAAATTAATGGAACCTAAATTAAAAAAGATAAACTAGTGTTACTAGAGCGTATCCCCAAGAGTATTGAAACTAATTCGGTAACATTCAATATCAAACGAATCAAATCATATAAGATTCGACTGCTACCACTACTCAATTCCATCATGATGGAATCGCAGAAGAATAATATTGAATAAGAATCATATTCACTGAATAACTTTAGAACTAATTGCTTTAAATTCATATGTTTGATCGTATCAAAGATCTTTGAACAGTTCAAAGACATGTAATGAATTTTAATGATAGAGTTCTCATAAAACTTCAGATTGAATATATTTGAACAAGTAAAAAATGTTCAACCTACGTTTCATCAGAACAGATTGAAAGTTCTTGATCATTTCAAGACGTTCAATATGTGTTCTTTCAGAAACACGTAACTAAGTTATGACAATTCATAAACTAAGTTACGAAGTAAAGAAAACTACCTTAAGCAATTACAATTCATTAAAACTACATACATCTAATGTATCAATTTAATGAATCTAGTGGTCCAATGACAAATCATTGGTTAAACGAGATTTTAATCACCTTACTGAATACAATATTCATTAAATGGATAAGGATGTGTGGTGTGATCTTGTATCAAACCATCTTTTACCATACAGAATAAGCATATAATACTTAAGTGATTAAACTTATAAAGCACCGTTCTAAATTATTTATTTTACCGAATAATTGTTCTTAATGTTTATCTCTACGTCAATGACACTACTAGTTATATTTAAAATATATAACAATTGTTTATAAAGAACAAGTAACTATCCAATAGTCGCGAGTTCCGATATCAAATATCAAAACAATTGTTAACTAATATTTTTAAATAACTAGATGGGAGATCTGGTATCCAATACCTATAGTTGTAGTATTGTGAAAATCGATATTTTCTATACACAACTATACGCATCTCCTTTCTTTAGCTTTACTATTTGTATTCAACTATTCACAACAATTGCAAATAATTGATTAGCAAATTATGTCAGAGACATTGCCTCTAAAGGTCATTAAAGCTAAGAAACGTCATTACTAGATAAACAAATACCTAATGGGGCTTTCTTAATACCAGTCAAGAATCTTGAGACATGAACTAATTCAAGTCAATTCTTACTGCATAAGAAACTATTCTCTCTAAAGTATTATATCCTAAAAGGGATATCTATCTAGATTATCTATCATGACTTAGAAACTAAGTCATTAACCATCTTGATTTTTGAAAAAAATCGGAACAACAGTTCCCGATGGTTTAGACCAATCTAATAATATTCTAATCTAGTAGTATCTAGAACCTATTCTAGAATAACTGCAACCAAGAGTCAAGTCAGATAACATATCAAAATATGTGTGCAATGAATTAAAAGTTTAATTCTATCTAATATAGATTAAGGAAAACAAACAAGCGGCTATTTCTATAATAATACACACTGCCTATGTTAAGGAATTTTTAAACTTAGCAAATCCTCCCACTATTTTACGTAATACCGTAATCCCCAATGGAAAAATGAGAATTCAATAATTAAATCGAATTCCATAATGGGAAGAGGACCCCATGAATATATTTCGACTCACAGCAGAGGCACGGTCTCGCCTACGTATATTCACAGGTAGACAACTCATTGTCAATCATTCACTAGTGACTCCTGGGTTTCCGGTCCTGGTCTTTTTCGTTGTCGCTGCTAAGGCAGGCCCACAAGGAGACGTACCAAGGTTAAACTCGTTAATGATAAACTCAAGTTACTTGCGTAACCCTGACAGCTAGGGCACGTTCAGGATTTCGCTTTCGCTTGAATTTATCTAGTATCTAATATACATCCGGCATAAATAAATCTCTATCGGCTACACCCTCACAGCAGAGGCACGATCTCAGATGTAGTCACGGAAAAATATTTATAAACCGTATTGACAAGACGGACCAAGAAACAAGTATTCCAAATACCAGTTACTTCAAAACCTTATTAAGCGGGGATATTCCATAAAGTGTCACACTTTAAATTTAATCAAATTAAAAGAAAGCATGCATGTATCGAGTAAATAAAAGAACAAACATTAGATTTTAAAGGGCTAATCATATCGGGGTGTCCAGAATCAGACTTGCTCTGATACCATTTTGTTGGGGTTTTAAGGGGGAATATCGGTAACGCAGCGGAATAGTGGAAAATCAAAATTTTTTCTTGGATAAATTAAATAAACTTATTTATTTAATTATCCAATTATCAAATTCTGAAAAATTACACAAGAGATCAAATTTCTTGGTAATTACCGAATTGCACCGAAACTTTGTAAATTGATTATTTTAGCCCAAAAATTATCAAATATAATTTTGGATGATTCTAAATCATTTCTAAAATATTTTTCAACACATCTAATGTATCAAAATCAGATTTAACACAAATCCCCAATTTTTTGAGCAATTGCCGTGAGCACCCCAAAATTTCCAATTAATTGCAATTTGGTCCCTTTTGTTCAAAACTTGCCAAGATCAAATCCATTAACCTAAAATTTTACATGCATCATATTCATGTTGGTTTCTATTAAGGTCCCAAGATCATAAACAAGCATGAAATATGTGCGAATACAAATCAACGAAGTTGCGGAATACTCACATCGATCGGTTGAGCGACAATGTGACGAACAAAATCAACTTTCTGCCCTTGTAGCAGCTCACGGCAGTGGCAATGAGTTTGTTCACTGTTTTGGCTCGGCTTTGGTCCTTCGTCAAGCTCCAAGCTTCATCGAACGATTCCCGGCTCATGGGTGGACTTCCCTATCACCTTCGCATGTCTCTCGGAGTGCTAGCTTTTGTGATTTTTGCCACAAAAATCACACACTCTTGCTTCCCTAGCTCACGGTTTCTTGACAGAAACCAGTGAAGTATTTTACCTCCATGGGCGTGTGAGAGAGAGAGAGATGAAAATGAGAGAGAGACGAATTTGGTTGATGGCTAAAGTGTATATAATACACTTAGGTGAATTTCAAATTCATTTCATGTGAATTTGGCTTTCAAAAAGTCAAACAATTAAAGCCAATCAACCTCCATCAACTCACATCACTCATGAATAGTGACTTGCGTCAATCACTCAAAGTGAAAGACATGCATCACTTGATTGACGAATGATGTGATGCTAGTTGCGACTAGCGATTTGACGCTTGATTTGACTTGCGTGCCGCACTCGAATTCGAAATGCGAATGCGCTCGCAAACAATCCCGGGCTTGGGTTCGCTAATTCCAAATTATCAAATTTTCCGTTGCGACGTAATTAAATGATTATGCCTAACAAAATCACTATTCACGTCGCTAACGAATTAATTTTAAATTAATTCGTTCCCCCGAATTAAAATCTAATTTTAATTCCGCGTCGAAATCCAATTTCGTATAATATATCAAATATATTATTTTATCGATTAATTCCAAATTAATCGTTCTCTCTCTTTAATTGATATTTTATCCCAGATAAAATATCTCCGCAATTAATCCCAGATTAATTTCCTCTCTCATCTAATTAATCCCAGATTAATAAAAGTGCGAGTCATACGTCATCGGTAAATCTTCGGGAAGTGACCCATGAGATCCTCGGATATGTTGGCAGTAAATACGGTCGTTGGACTATCCGAACACGTAAGTACCTAGTACTACATTTATACCGATTTACAAGACAAGGTTGGCTTCTAGCAAAGCGCCATGCCTACCTAATTCTCCAGAAACATGCTTACAAGAATAAGCGATCTATATCAGGCGTAGTATACGTAGTATTGCGTTTGTCGATCCAGTATCGGATGATCACGTGCTAGGCCTGAGGCTGGAATTGTGTCTGCCCCGTACGAAGCACATGTCGGATGTCTGGTAACTAGTCTCTATAATCGGATATACATGACCTTGTCATAATATCCCGATAGCTGCAGCATTTAAGAGAACCAGTCCCGTATCCTACGTGACCATCATCTCCATATGACTGGAGTGATACTTCCGTCTTGACATCACACCCAACACACTACGATTCTCCTTATACCCAGAAGAGGCGTACACAGAAACCGGTTAAAGCCCTGGACGACCAAAACCAAAGTATATTGATTGTCGCAAGTATTAGCGGTGCAAGTCTCAGGTTAAGACCAAATACACCTACCCTGATTTCGGACTTCCATAGACACAAATTCATACTACCAATGGAATTCTGAGGGGGTCTATCCAGAGCGAAGCTGTTTCTCGTACCATCGGTAAAACACAACCTCCTATTACACTTGCATGAGTATCCTATACCCAAATATATGAGAACTATGCCATTGTGCCCTCACAACGCGCACAAGTATAATACTAGTCTTTTACGCATTTATCGATGTCCAATCTCGACAATGCTCTGACTAGGGATATTTAATGATTAATCCTTCGTGGACTGATACTCTCTCATATCATTCTCAATCCAGGAACTAATCATAGGGACCTCCTATTATTTATACATCTAGGTGATCTAATCACAAATGATAAGAGTGCAATCTCCTTTGTCACATAGTTAATTTGTACAACAACACCATGATCTGTACAAATAGTGACGCTATGGGTCATAATTGTCCAACAATTCATACCATAATACATCACATATATGAAAAGCCCCAAATTTGGAGAGGGTTATGAACCCTAACTTTTTAATTTCACCAAACTGTCCAATTTTACCAAATCGTTAAAATCCAACACTTTAATCCATTCAATACTTCACCAATCTAGCCTCACCACTTTGAAACAACTCTAGAACAATTCTAGGTCACCAAGGAGTGGCTTACCAACTCTAGAATGGCAACTTGATTTTCCAAAAATCAAAAGTAAAGCTTTGAAACCATTTCAAGCTTACTTACATGCACACATATTTCATTCAAGTTCACAACAACTAAAACACAAACTATAAGTAGAGAGACAACATCAAAGCAACACAAGATGAAGCTAAGCATGTTAGAAACATTTTTCATGTTGGAAGATTTGAAAGAAAACTTACAAAACCTTAAGATTTCCAAGCTTTTCCTTCTTTTCTTCAAACTTTTCTCTCAACCACTTTTGTGTTTCTTTTGTATCTAATGAACTTGTCTAACCCTAAAAGATGAAACAAAACAATATATACTCACAAATTTAAGCCTTGGCCGAAATTGGTAAGAAATATCTAGATATTTTATTTTTTGTTTCATTTAATTTACAACTTGTCAACTTGTTTTCTAAATCATTATACTTTAATGAATTATTCAACCAAGTCAACAATTGCAACTTAATAATATAACAATTATATTTATTTTAGGGTGTTGGCCGAAATTAAGAAAATTAAGGAAAAAAATGATATTTCAATTTTAAACAATTTAAAACAAATATCTAAAGAAGTCTAATTCAATTTGACAACCTTTTCCTTTAAAGTATAAGTCAACAATATACACTTATAATCATTTCTTAACTTCATCATTTGGTAAGATATTTATATTTTAATTATATTAATTATATTAATAATTAAATAATTAATCAATTAACTAAATACAAATATCTCAAATATATGTATTATATTTACTTTAAAAATATCTCAAATACATATATTAATGATATATGTCAAATACCTTTATTTGATAATTTATTAATGTGTATTTAATAATATTATATATTAAATAAAAATACACATTAATTAGGAAATGACTGTTCGGCCTGTTCGCACTTATTTTTCGTTTATCGTTTAAACGATTTATAAATAATCACCATTATTCATAAAAGTTGCCCTAGTGCTCTACTGGTATATTTCATTAGTGAGATTCTCTAGATTCAGGTATATCCGTCACAAAATCCAATTTCGTGTCCATAATTTACCCACCCGTAAATTATGACGACCCAGATAAACTAGTTGAATCATACATGTTGAGGTCATTGCATACATTTAATCCATCCGTCACAGGTATCCGGATAATACCAGATATATAGATGTAAACGTCAAATCTCTATAGGTATTATCCCGTCGACGATTCTATTAGCAATCTATAAATAACATTCGGAACTCACTTCCGAAGTATACTATGGCCATAGATTTAACTGATTGCTAATCACATATGGACTACCTATGCTCTGTACACAGAACTGACGGATCCTATCTTGACACACATAGGATATCCTGAGGATCGGTCCACACCCAACGAACAGGCGGAGGTCTGATATCTAAATAGATCGGTGACGTGACTGCCATCTAAGTATGGATGATGTCTCATACATCCACAGTGGTATCTCAAGTCGAAGGACCACTATGCTACTCAACCCGAGAAGATTCTTATTGACGTTGGTGTACCATCCATTAAGAATCTTCGATGAGCCGTTCAATGTTTATCTATTATAAACACCTACACGTCTATACGAGTCTCTCTAGACTCATGGTTCATTAGGATAAACCATCGGACCAAGTCTTGATATACAACATGTACTGGTCTCAACAGATTTGAAAACATGTTAGTGAATCTTGACCAGGAACTATATTTGATAATATATATTTAGCAGTGACACTTCCCAATGTCAATTACAAACTAACTTTGTAACTGTGTACTGCATTATATATTATCGGACATTTGTCTAATATATACATATCACTAAACCATATTTAGTTTCAATCTAATCGTAATCAGATCGAATACGTATATAAAAACAAGAGGTGCAACCATAAATAAGTAATATCATGGAAAATGGGATGTTCGTATTCATGAATCAGACATAAATACGATCCGGATTGGTGCTCTGAGCACCGACCCCAACACTTATGTACCAATTTATCAATAACACATAAGAAGCACATTCAACTTTCCCCCTCCAATACATTCACATACACAAAAGCTTTAATCCATAATAATACCATCATGTTACTTTCCAAAATACATGCTAACAGCCCATTTAAAGCCAATTTAACAATCCCAAATTCTAGGGTTTATAAGGTTCGAAATGGGGAATTATATTCTATATTCAAAATTGAAAAGAAATTAAGAAGATAGGAAGAGAATGGAAGCTTACTTGACCAGGAAAACTTGGGAGCTCATCACCAACCTTCATTGTTTACATGGAAATGAAAAAAAAATTGAAGATTTTCCCCTCCACTTCAAGCTCACGTTTTTCACTTCTTAAAGGATGCATGAATAGTGCCTTAGTTTTAGGCAAGGTGGCTGATTTTTGTGATAAAAGGGGTGGTTGAGATTTTGCCGCATGTCCCATTTCTAGTCTCTTCTCGAAATTACTATAGCATTTAAGGAAATCACGATTTGTTATCATCTTTGGGTTCGAATATGGAAAAATATTCAATATGAAAGTTATAGGTCTCGATCTTATATTTTCGGCGATATAAAATTCATAAAAATCGGAGTTCGTATGAGAAAGTTATGGCCCAAATACTATGGGCTATCCGGAGTGAAATATTGTACCGTCTCGTATCGGAATTTCGAAATTTTTTTTGGTTGTCCCCAAAATCATTTCATGGGAATATATGTGTCCCAAATAACTATATTATATAACATTAATCTCAGAATGAAACAATAGTCGAGATCACAAGTCGTTGAGATTACCGGTCGTTATAAATTCTCCCCCTTAATAGGATTCATCCTCGAATCCCTTCTGATGTTAAACTGTTTAAACTTAATCTGGTTTGAAGGTTTCTGGCCTCAACTGCTCTTATTTCACTTTACTTGTTTTCTACCATTTTGCTCAAGAACTTGATACTAAGACTTTTGGGAATCTCCTTCCCCGATATACTCCATTTGATTCTCGTAAATAAATACTCAGCTCTGGGGGTTTGTGCCATATCTCTAGATTTCTTAATGAATGGCATCCTTCATAAAATTCTATCTATCTCTTGTTTCACACTATATAATATTTTGCTGGGTATATTAGAAATACTCAATTCCTCATGATCTGAGCTTAGGTTTCCTTCAAATTGATACTTGTACTTAACTTGTATAGTACTTCATGAATTCAATATATTTATGCTAATAGGGGCACATCCAAGTGTAGGCACTGCATTTTTGCATATAAGTCCCGATGATGAGCCTCATATGGAGGCACTACCCGATAAGTTATGGAAGTCACGGGGGAAACGGACGTCGGAAGGGAAAATTCAGAAATCAATACCTTGTTGGACTTAATTCGTTTGCTTAGCTTCAGGTTCGCTCGTTGGATCTCTGTTTTAAAATTCATCCTTGGCCCAAAACCCTGCAACCCATACCAAACCACACACCCAAGCCCACACACCACCAACCCACACGCCCAGCCCCAACAAAGAGGCCAACCCACACGCCCAAGCCTCCAAGCCCAATGCAAAATAATTAAACACATGTTAAAATCTAAATAAATCACCTTCCCAAATTAAATAAATCAAAATAAATCACCTTCCCAAATTAAATAAATCAAAATAAATCACCTTCCCAAACTAAATAAATCAAATCAAATCCCATAAATCCATTTCCTAAACTAAATCAAATCACCTTCCTAATTGAATAGATCTTTTCCTTATGACACACTAATTAAAAGATATCCCCCATAATTTGCATGATTTCTTTCCTACCCAAATAAGGACAACCCTAACCCTCACTTATAAAAAAGAGCACGAACTAAACCCATGGAGGGGCCTTCTCTCATCTTCCGCATTCTCTCATTCTTCACGCCTCTCTCTCTCAAGCTCTCTCGACTCTCTCTCTCTCTCTTTTTCTTCATTCAGCAACCACCATCACGTCTTATCTCTCACCCTAAACACACACAACAACTAAACTCAGATAGCCTCATCCTCTCCTATTCATTCATCTCTCGGCAGCCACTAAAACCCAAAGGCTCTTCTTTCGGCTCTCTATTCTCGTGACACTCAAACGGCCAACTCAAAAAGAAAACAAGAAGTAAAAACCCTAATAGCCTTCCTCTAAACCTCTCGGCAATAAACAAAAATAAGAACCACACAAAAGCCTGCCTTCCACCGAACAGTTCATCAACACAAACTACCCACTGAATGACAATGACAAGAAAGCCAAGAAAACAAAGCAACGAGAGGACCGAGTGAGCAAATAAAAAATGTGAGCAAAGTAAAATAATAATCATGCATGCTCAATGATCAAACGGTGGCGCACTGGGCGAAATCAATTAAAGGACACATGTGACTTGCATGAAAGGCCCTTATTTTGTCCGATTATCAATTGTAATGAACTGAATGAAGGCGCGCTTATTCTGTCTATATACAACACTCAATTGCATGACATGTTTACTATGACATGGTTGGATTTTGTTGATCAGAGTAGCGCATATGGAGGGCATGATGATGATCAACAAAGAGGCACACTGAAGCCAGCCCATTACCGAAAACAACACAGTCCCAAGAACCAGTCCACATGCAGCCCTCCACGTGCAACCAGCCAAAAAAATAGCCCCCGAAACAGTCCCAAAAATAATCTCAAAAACCTAAAACAGTCCCTAAACAACCACCCGAAACAACAGCAAAAATCATCCAAAACAGTGAAGAAAACAGAGAAAACAGCGAGCGAAAATAGTGAACCAGCGAACCAGAAAAATAGCGGAAATGTTAACCCTTCCGGCGACGTCCCAACGCACTCCCGAGAGGCGACTTAAAAGGTGAGACCTGAGGGCACCCTTTATTATATTTTATTTTGTTCTCCTGGAAACGGCATGCTTGGTTGGACGTGAAATACGTCCAACCGGGTATGAAAAGTCCTATATTGAAAATGGCCAAGCGCTTTGGTCACATATTTATTATTCCGCATTTATCAACTTAATGTGTTCATGAGATTGCGTGCTTGCTTTTATTTTATTTACTTCTATGCATGCAAACTTAGATGTAGGTTTTACTTCTATGTATGCAAACTTAGATATAGTTGTATGCAAACTTAGTTATAGGTTGTATGCAAACTTAGATATAGGTTGTATGCAAACTTAGATGTAGGTTATTCTTGTATGTGTATGTTGCGTAGACTTGGTTATTTTATTGCGCGAATCCGTTCATTACAAGTGGCATAAGTAAGGGACCATTCCGAACCCAACAGTTTGAGGTATTCCCTTGCGAGGGGTGAGTGCGGCCTTAAATCATTTCCCAGTTCACACTGGCTGGCGACTCCATTATTCTCCGGTTTAGTCCCCCACGGGCTACTCCGTACTCCCTACCGGGCCGCGAGCTTGGAACAGCGTCGCTGATTTCTGTGTCCTACACAAAATCCATTCAAACTGAATCATTTCTTTAGCCTTTATATTCTTTGCTATGGTACTTAGGGTTCCTGTTAATCTTCTTTCTTAATGTATCACTACTGTTTTTGATACCTCAACCGATAATTTTATTTCTTTCAACTTCAAGTATAGCTTAAATTCTTTTATCTCTTCCTATCTAGTGCCTACTCTTTATTAAAGGTGATAATACTTCCTATCATTAAGTTTCTTCACGTTATACCATAGCTCAAGGTTAAGGATAATCCTTATTTCTAATAAAATCTACATGCTCGACCTGAACTTGGCTTTAATCTTCTTAACTTTATTTCTTAATTGTCTTATTTCTTTTATACTAGTTTTCAATCACTAATAGCTTCGTCCTTTACATTCTTTAATTTCTACTGATCCTAGGGACTAGTACCGTATCGTCAAGCTCTCTACATACTCCAGGCTCATCTTTGGAGTTTTCCAAACATTTTAACTCTCAAGATATTATTCTTTACCATTAATGTCAACTCCTACTACTTGGTTCTGGTCATTACTTATATACTTTTCTTTTCTTCTTGATGAATTTTTTAGTCTTATCTCAACGCTAAGAAGTTTGCCATTCCGTATCACTACTGGGCTTATCTAAGAAAGTTTGTTTTAGTGCCTGTGTACTTCTGACGTTATTTATTTAATATCTTATGTAGTTCTATCTTACTTTGACAGTTCTATCCTCACGTATTCTATTAGTTGTCCTCTATCTTGTTCCTGCTCTATTCTATATCTGAACTTCTGTGGTCTATGCTTCTGCTTTTCTATCCTCAGAGGTATTAACTCCTACAATTCTCTGGTTATGTCTATAACTGGTTCTTTTGCATTCCGTAATTGCTTGACTAGTACTTTCTCTCTTAATCATCTCTCATAGATTATCTTTCTTCTAAACCTTTTACTTAACCCCAATTTCTTCCTTTTTACCACGTTCTTGTACTAAATCTGAAGACTTTTATATTTCGGTTCTATTTTATTTTATTTTATTTTTTGCATATTTATTTTTATAGGAATAGTTTTGAGGTAATTACCGATGTCTATCTTACTGCTGTTGTCTGTAGAGGGGTTGGGAGGGTGGGGATTGGTCCTGATGTCTTCCCGGTGGTGATAGTCTCACTACCTATCCCTACAATGGTTGTACTTGTTGCTTATATATAAGCCTAGAACTCCCATATTTACCCATCTGGGTGGACTCTCGTACTAAAATTCTTCTATTAGATACTACTCGAGTTTCATGCTTCACTTCACTCTTAATCCTCATTCCGACTATTGGTGATACTATTACTTCTTATGGACATTTTCTAGAGCCATGCTCTCTAAAATATTCTACCATGTCGTCTCTGTTACTTAACGACTTTAAGTCATTTCTTTTTCTCAAAGACTTATTATATTCCCTCTTGTTATTCTTTTTAAGAAACGGACCCTGCTACATAGATTTCTTTCTTTTCTCTGTTCTATGAACTCCTTTCATCTTTACTCTCTTGGAGACTCTACCAACTTCATTTGCTTAAGAAATTTCTACTAAATTTTGGTTTAGGTACTGCTCTCCATCTATTTCTTCTGGCTCAGTACGATAAAACTCCTTACGAGTTCTCTATTATTTCTCTGGAAATCGCTTTCCCCGGTCCCATTGTGCTGTCGAGGCTTAACGCCCTTAAGGGTCTTCAATACAATGATAATTCATATATCTTGCTCGACTCATCATGACTTCAGACTATCTTATTTCATGTTTCTTATCTATTCTCCGTTGAACTCAATAATTTGGCTGCCTAGCTGTCTCGTGGCCTGTCTATTTTGTTTAATACTATTATTTACTTATTATCCTTTTTATAGGTCTTTAAGTTGAGGGATTAACACACGCACTCCACCGAGATCTTTGAATACACTTTTATGTTATTTACTTAGGCTCGATGATGGTTTGGTTAAGTATTTATATACTTACTAGAGTTGAGACTACTGGAAGGAAAAAAATTACCATACCTTCTGTTGGGGCCCACAACTTTTATCAACTATCCTAAGGTCTTCTTTTATATTTTTACCTTCAAGCTATAACTCTAATACTATACGTACTGAACTTCCTTGTCACTATCCGTGTGTCCTTCTTGTTTATTTCATATCCCATCTCTTGGCGTTATGTGGTGCTACCGGGGTTAGCGATGTTTCACTCTTATAGGGCATTTCCTAAATCTCTGCTCTCTACCTTTGCTATAAGTTATAACCATGCCTTTTAATCTTATTGTTCTTACTGGGTATTCCTGTTAACTCTTGAGTGTCTTCGATCTCACTCGTCTTATCCATTGGAACATACACGGATTTTCTACTGGCATATCAATGGGTTTCTCCTATGTTTGGTCTATTCTGCGGACTTTTATTAGTACTGTAAGCCTTGTGCTGACTTGCCTAGATTCTTAGACTACACTAGATTTTTCTTCTTTCTAGTTTCGAAGCATTTTTAGGTCATTTTCTGAGTGTTCTATCTTTCTAGTCTTCGGTTTCTACTTTAGGAAAAATCTCGTCGGGCTTTCTTACGGTTATCCTTACCTAAGCTAGGAAAGGATGGGGCGAGCCTTTATGTCTCAATGGTTATCGTTGTCCTTTTTCTGGTACTCTGTATCCTGGTAGAGTCTATTACTCATATAAGGTAGGTGTGAGATAGATTCCGTCAAGACCATTTCTTTGACTGATATAACTAAGAGATGAGAATTTATGTAGATCAGAACCTTATCTACCGGATTCTTAAATTAATCCTTTCTGTTTACAACCTTCTCTTATTGGTATGCGAGCCTGGGTTAGGGATCTAAAATCTCCACACATTTATTGGTATTACTTGTCTATTAAAACTTCCACGTCTAATCTTGAGTTCTTGCTTCATTTATCTTTCTGTCTATCTTTTATTACTCGAGAGACTTACCATTTATACGAGATACTTAAGGCTATTGAGTTTACTTAAAGGAATTTTCTGATAAAAAAAGGAATATTTGTAGGAAGGAAGGAATCTTACTCAAGTTTACTTCAATATTTTACATTTGGTTCAGGCTTATTCTATTTTCTTTAGTACTAAGGTTTTGTACTTCCTTACTTATTTGCTTATATATCTTTACCTCTAATTGCTTCTGATTGCTTAAACAACTGTGTTTTTATACTCTACATTTCTTTCTAGCTTTTTCCTTTCTCTTTCTACTTCCTTCTTTCCTGGATGAGTATCCTTACAACTTAACTATTTATTTCTATCTCTTTAGTTTCTGTCTTTGACTACTTTAACATCTATGCATCTTTCCTTCCTTTCTTATAGTTTTTTTTCCCCACTCCCTTAAGTAACTATTCTTAGTACTTGTATTTTCTAATTTCATAGCTTAACTTGATCTTTTACTAGTAATTTCGAATAACCATAGAATGATTCGTAACTAGAGTAATAATTAGGGTTACTTATTGGAAAGAAATTCAATTAGCCTTGGGAATGCTTACTAACCTATTTATAGAACTTGAGGACGTACTCGAGGATCGGATACTGGAGAGGTAGTGCTTATATACTAGTATCTCGGGCATACTACGTATATAAGACCCCAGCACTCTGCCCAGTACAGTCACTGACTCCCTAGACTATGCTATGAAACTATCTTTATAACACCCCTGATCTGGGAGATGTTACCGGCAGGGAATAGGCCGTACTATTCCCCTGAGCCTCTGACTTCTGATATCTGCTATTCTTATCTCACATATAAACTCATGCATGAGGACATTTCCCAACTCATCAATCATGAATGCATAACACTTTTAATACTAACTACTCTGTTTTAATACATATTGCAACTTGACAATGATTACTAAAATGCAATATAGAATAAATCTTTACTATACAAGATATATATTACATGTCACTTCCTGACTCCACATGAACTGGACTTTATTTCTAACTTGACCTGGTGAACTAAAGCCACTAGTAACTACTATCAGTATCCGTCCCATTGAGATCGTCCTCCGGAACTACCTGTAAAATATAACACTGGAAGAGGGGTTAGATCGTTTGAACGATCTAAGTGAGTGGACGATTTAAAATGAAAACTGAAATACTGTTATGAAAATGTTTGGTTCTAAAACCAAAGTTTAGAAATAGCTTAATATGAAAAACTCTTTCTCTGGTTTGAAAACTCTGAACTCTTTTATGAAAATCTTGTCTAAAACCTCTTTTGTAAAACTTATCTTCTCTGAAAGTCTCTTTTATAAACTGAAAACAACTTTTTTTCTCGGAAACTTTTCTAAAACCTGATTTTCTGGAAATCTCATATAAACTGTTTTTTCTGAAAAACTTTATTTCTAGAAAACCTTTCTCTAAAACTTTTTCTGAAAAATATCTCTGAAAACTGTTTCTTTAAAACTGTATGTGTCTTTGAAAACCTGACGTATGTGGGCGTTACGTATCGCCATCCCCCATACGCCTAACTAGAGCCAGGTTTGCAAATCCATGACTTTGGGGCGTTACGTATCACCGTCACCCAAAGCATGCCACTCATGTACCTGAAACTGGTGGTCTTGGGGCGTTACGTATCGCCATCCCCCAAGCCACTGAACTAGAATTGGGGGTGCAGATCTATGCTACTCTCCAAGCTCTGAAACTAGGATCTAGGGGCATCTGTCTTCCCTAGTCCTGAACTAGGATCTGGGGGCATTACATGTCGCCGCCCCCTAGTCCTCTACATGTGCACATGCCATTTGTCAATTCCATGTTTGTATCTAGTTACATACTGAGGTGAGTTTTTCCTCCATGCCTCGAAAACCATAAAAACATATATTTTGAAAATATTTCTTTCTCAAGCATAACTTAAACCATAACCTTTCATGAAATAACTGTAATAAAAATCAACTAACGCCCTAAAGCATAAAAATAAGCCTGATATGTAAAATACATCTTAAAAGTCAACTTTAGAGAAGAGTGTCCACTCACAAGTTTGGAATTCGGCTGGCGTAATGTCACTGCGCCGAAAGGATTTGTGGTTCTTGCGATAACCTTTAATGGGTAACTTAGTTAGAATACATAATGTAGAATATATTTTGAAACTATTATCGCCACAAGAGATTTTTCAACATGGTAATTTACGCGTATATATGATGATAATAAGTCTTTCGGGTGGTCTCTAATATGCAGAGTCGAAACTGAATTGGTAAAAAAAATATCTTGGAAAATGGCCACGCGTCGCGACGCAAAGACTTGCGCGTCGCGACGCTATCTGGAGATGGCCGAGGCAGAGAGCTGTTTTGGTTCGCATCGCGATGCGCACAAGACAGAATCGAATTGGGGCTTATTTTCAAGATCGCGATGCACGATGCTTGGTGTCGCGACACAAGGCCAGATTCAGGGCCTAATATTAACCTTTTCAAGTCTACTTGCTCCACCACACTTCCCACACTAAAACCTTCATATAACCACCACTCTAGCTACACTATGCATACTCAAGAGGCATATTCAATCCCAACTTATGTAGCAATTTATCAATAACACATAAGAAGCACATTCAAATTTCCCCCTCCAATACATTCACATACACAAAAGCCTCAATCCATAATAATATCATAATGTTACTTTCCAAAATACATGCTAACAGCCCATTTAAAGCCAATTTAACAATCCCAAATTCTAGGGTTTATAAGGTGTGAAATGGGGCTTTATATTCTATATTCAAAATTGAAAAGAAATTGAGAAGATAGGAATAAAATGGAAGCTTACTTGACCAAGAAAACTTGAGAGCTCATCACCAACCTTCATTGTTTTCACGGAAATGAAGAAAAATTCGAAGATTCCCCCCCACTTCAAGCTCACATTTTTCACTTCTTAAAGGATGAATGAATAGTGCCTTATTTATAGGCAAAGTGGCTGATTTTTGTGATAAAAGGAGTGGTTGAGATTTTGCCACATGTCCCATTTCTAGTCTCTTCTCGAAATTACTATAGCAGTTACGGAAGTCATGATTTTTGACCTACTTCAGGTTCAAAATTTGGAAATAATTCAACGCAAACGTTATAGGTCTCGATCTTATCTTTTCGACGATATAAAATTCATAAAAATCAAAGTTCGTATGAGAAAGTTATGACCCAAATACAATGGGCCGTCCGAAGTGGAATATTGTACCATCGTATCGGAATTTCGAAAATTTCCCGGTTGTCCCCAAAATCATTTCATGGGTGTATATGTGTCCCACATAACTATATTATGTAAAATCATCTCATAATGAAACAATAGTCGAGATCACAAGTCGTCGAGATTAGTGGGCATTAAAATGGATATCAGGTATGGGTGTAATTTTAAAATACTTTATGAAATATTTTATTTCATTTCGAGTGTATAGGAAAAAATTGCGGTTGAATCAGAGTTCAGAAACTCAAAAATGGAGAAAACCCCACACATACACGATGCGCACGCCACAGTGCGTGCAAATAGATTTTTTTAAACTCCTTCAGCTCTTTGGAAACAGAGAGCTGAAGGGAATAAGGTCTTCTACCCTAAATCCTTTCAACCTTCCCTAAACACTCTCAAAACACCCAAAATTAATTTGAACATCAAAACCAACATCAATGCATATTATAGAACAAAAATTAAGTTTTTCAAAAATATCAAATATTTTTACAAAAACATAAATTCATTCTAAATATACACTTGCGTAAATTTTGAATTCAAAAAAAAAATCAAATTTGAATCCCATAGTGAAGTGACTCGTGAATAATTTTAGGTCACCCAATGTGGTCAAGTGATTCTTGAATGGTAGCCTTAGCTCTAAGCTATTATATAGAGTTCCAAACTCTAATTTTATGTCTATGTCTAACATAAATATTTTGACCCAATTACAAGCATATTATGTTTATACTTTCAAAGCATCCTAACACAATTAATTAGCCTAATTTCAACATTATGTATCCAATACATAATTCAACACTATATGTCTCACTAATGAAAAATATAGCTTTTGGAGAAGATCAAACTTACCTAGCAATATCGATTCAAAAGATCCAATATACTTCTCATTGCTGAAATGTTTAGAGAACTTCCAATGCTAGCAAGCTTGACTCCAAGATCCAATCTTGATTCCAATGTTAGCAAGCTTCACCCCAAGATCCAATCTTGATTTCTCCTAGATGAAATGTTGTAGAGACCTCACAAAGCTTCTCTAAACATTTCTCTAACTTAGGCTAATTTCTCCAAGAATTGCTTGTACTTAGCTTTCTCAAGCTTAATTAAAACTTTCCTAAAGCTTGCTATTTATATATAATTAGGTGTGACTAATCTCCATTGTCTACCACTTTGATTTAATCCAATTAAATCAAGACAAGGATTAGAAAATGGATTAGTTCAATGTTTACCACTTTGACTTAATCCAATTAAATCAAGCCAAGACCACATATTATTACATACTTACAATTACCATAATATCCTCAAATGGTAGAGATAATTATGATTTTTCAATTAAGCCCTTGTGTAATTATTGAATTAATCCAATTAATCCAATTAGGTCAAAGTAAATAATCAATGTTATCCAATTACACTTGATTATTTTAGTTGATAATTATAATATCGAATATTATCTTTTATCAAAATTAATCGGCTACCCAAGTACTCAATGAGTACACATCATATTGGGACACTCTAAGTTCAGACACATTCGTCATATAAGCCTAGCTAATATGTATGCAATTTGACCAAGTCCGAATTTGGAAGAACATGAACGACCTTTCTGAACTATACAAGTCGAGGTCATCACATATGTTTAACAATCTCTTCGTCGTAGGCTATCCGAGTTGTACTTAAGAAACATAGAATACACCGTCAAGTTTCTGAGGTGCACATCTCATGTCGACATGTCCACGATTCTTTATAACTGATGTGATCCACCCTAGGTGATCGACTTTGGCCAAAGCTTTAGGAATCGTGACTTTACTCATATGGATACCTAAACCTCTTATGGTACACATACGGGTCGATGTATCCTATCTCGCTTTGCACTTGATTACTGAGTGCATTGGTCCACACCCAATGAACATCTAGAGGCCAGACCATGAAAGGTTTCTGATATACACGGCATCAAAGTGGGGAGGATCTCACATAAAATCAATGTTATCATATAGTCAAAGGATTACATATGCTAATCGACTCCAAGAGATTCCTATTAATGGTGGTGTGTACTTCCAACTATTAGGAATCACATGTGAGTCATTCAGTATTCGGTCCAATAAATACCCACACATCTATACGAGTTTTCAAAACTCATGGTACATCGGGTTAAACAATTGGAACTCTAATTCCAATATACACTTAAGAATAATTTACAATAGTAATACTTATCCCAAGGTCGGACCACCTAGTTTCCATTATTACTACAAGACTATTCTAAGTCAATGTCATTCTTAGCATATCTATACATCAATCTAATATGCATAATGAAAATACCATTAATAAGATATGAAATGCAAAATGTACTTATTTTATTAGTAATTAATAAAATGTACAACTCGGATTGGTACTCCAAGCACAAACTCCAAAAAACTCCCTCTTGATTAGTGTCAATCTGGATGGTACCACAGACCCATCTCCTCCACATGTTTATTGAATAACTTATGAGCTCAGGCCTTTATAAGCGGATATGCTATGTTGTCTAGTCCTTGAACCTTCAAGACCAATATGTATTTTCGTTCAATTATCTCTCTAATTACGCGGTATTTCATTTCCACATGTTTAGACTTGGAATGCGCTCTCGGCTCCTTAGTCTGTGCAATGGCTCCACTATTATCACAGTATAATAAGATCGAATCCGTCATACTAGGCATAACGCCATGTTTTGTGATAAAATTTCTAATTCATACAGGTTCTTTAGCAGCTTCTGAAGCCGCTATAAATTCCGCATCAGTGGTGGAATCAGTTGTTGAGCCTTGCTTTGAACATCGCCAACTAATCGGACCATCATTAAGGGTAAATATGTAACCTGATGTAGATTTTCTATCATCTGGATCTCCCTGGAATTCGAAGTCTGTATAACCCTTAAC
Source organism: Zanthoxylum bungeanum (assembly GCA_019454045.1). NCBI lineage: Eukaryota > Viridiplantae > Streptophyta > Magnoliopsida > Sapindales > Rutaceae > Zanthoxylum > Zanthoxylum bungeanum. Next base: position 77,638 of record SKCR01026338.1, read on the forward strand.
TTGTAGCTCATTTTCTCTATATATCAGAAACTTATCCCTAGTACCCTTAAGATATTTTATGATATGTTTCATGATTGTCCAATGATAATTACTTGGATCAGATTGATATCGGCTGGTCACACTGACGTCGAAACTGATGTCAAGTCTAGTACATAACATATCATACATTATGCTTCCAATACAAGAAGCATATGGCAAGTTAGAAATTCTAACTCTCTCTTCCTCAGTTTGTGGTGCCATTTTCTTCGAAAGATGTATGTCATATCGGAAAGGTATATTTACTGCCTTGTATTTAGTAAAGGCATACCTTTCTAACATCTTATCTATGTACTTTGATTGCGACAACCCTATAAGCTTCCTAATTCTATCCCGGTAGATCCTTAAGCTTCACCCATATCTTTCATGGAGAAGTTCTTGTAAATGTAGACTTTCACACTTTGCATCAATCATATATCATTTCCTATGATAAGTATGTCATCTACATACAAGACTAGAAAAATTGTCATGGTCCCACTCAATTTCTTATAAACATATGGTTCTTCCTCGCTCTTGATGAATCCAGATAATCTAATTATCTCATCAAAATGACGATTCCAGCTTCAGGATGCCTGTTTAAGTCCATAAATAGACTTTTGGAGCTTACAAACCAAGTTTGAAGTCTCACTGGATACGAAACATTCTGGTTGTTCCATATCCTCCTCAAGGAATCCATTTAGGAAAGCGGTTTTCACATCCATCTGACATATCTCATAGTCGTAAAAAAGCAACAATGGATAAAATAATCCTAATGGATTTTAGCATGGCTACTAGTGAAAAAATTTCCTCATAGTCAATCTTAGGACATTGAGTGTAACATTTCGCTACCAGTCGAACCTTAAAGGTTTCCACCTTTTCATCGGGCCTCACTTCCTTTTGTAAACCCATTTATATCATATAGGTTTAACTTCTTTAGGAAGTTCAACTAAGTCCTAGACTTGATTGTCATACATAGAATCCATCTTGGATTTCATGGCTTTCTATCATTTTCTCGAATCGATATCCAATATCGCTTCCTTATACGTAGTCGGATCTGTTTCCTCTAAAAGGAAAACATCAAGGCTCGCATCAGATGTTAAAAACAATCTCTCAAGAGGCTTTGATATTCTATTCGACTTACGTAGAACTTGTGTTGTAGATATTTCTCCTAATTAGATCTATGGTTCCATCTCAGATTCCTTAATGTTGGGATCAAACTCATAACGTTCAATCTCTCTACAATTCCCACTTTCTCTCAAAAATTACTTTTCAAGAAAAATGGTAAAACAACAACAAATATATTTTGTTGCTCGGAATCGTAGAATTGATATTCCATGAAATTATCAGGATATCAGACGAATCTATATTTATACCCCTAGGTGCTAGTTTATCCCGCTGCGTAACTCTAATGTATGCATGATAACCCCAAATCTTTAAATGCCAAAGACTTAGATTTCTACCGAATTATATCTGATAGAGGGTCGTAGAAAATCTTTCGATGGGACTCTATTAAGTATCTGGGCAGTAGTAAGTAAAGAATAACCCGAAGGTAATAAGGAAGATCTGTATAGCTCATCATTGTTCGCACTATATCCAATAAAGAATGATTTCTACGCTCAGACACACCTTTGTGTTGAGGTGTTCCTGGTGGGATTATTGGTCAAGAATTCCATTCTCCATTAAATAATTTCTGAATTCTTCACTCATATATTCACCGCCTCTATCTGATCTAAGACATTTGATGAATTTACTAGTTTGTTTCTCTACTTCGTTTCGAAATATTTTGAACTTGTCAAATGTTTCTGATTTATGTCTCATCAAATAGCATATCCATATCTAGACTTATCATCCGTGAAAGTCATGAAGTATGTTGAACCATCATGAGCGGCATGATTTAATAGACCACACATGTAACGACCGGTAATCTTTACTACTGTTGTACTGTAGTACTTTTCCATCGTGAAACGAGTGTTATATAACATAAACTATGTTCGAGCATATGTACATGTTGGACAGTTATGACCCATATCGTCACTATTTATACAGATCATGGTGTTGTTGTACAAATTAACTATGTGACAAGGAGATTGCACTCTTATCATTTGTGATTAGATCACCTAGATGTATAAATGATATGAGGTCCCTATGATTAGTTCCTGGATTGAGATGATATGAGACAGTATCAGTCCTCAAAGGATTAATCATTAAATATCTCTAGTCGTAGTATTATCGAGACTGGACATCGATAATGCGGAATAGACTAGTATTGCACTTGTGCGCGTTGTGGGAGCACAACGGCATAGTTCTCATAGTCTATTGGGTGTGATGTCAAGACGGAAGTATCACTCCAGTCATAGTGGAGATGATGTCACGTAGGATACGGAACTAGTGCTCTTAAGTACTGCAGTCATCGGGATGATATGACTAGGTCATGTTCATCCGATTATAGAGACTAGTTACCAGACATCCGACATGTGCTTCGTACGGGGCAGACACATTCCAGCCCCAGGCCTAGCACATGACATTAGATACTGGATCGCAATACGCAATACTACGTATACTACGCCTGACATAGATTATATATTCCAGTAAGAATATTTCTGGAGAATTGGGTAGGCACGGTGCTTTGCTAGAAGCCAACCATGTCTTGTAAATCATTAAGCACGTGGTACGAGGTACGTACGTATTCGGATAATCCGATGACCGTATTTATTGCCAACATATCCAGGGATCTCTTGGGTCGCTTCCCAAAGATTCACCGATGACAGTTGACTCAAATTAGAATTAATCTGGGATTAATTAAGAGAGAGAATAATATGGGATTAATTAAGATGGAGAAAATTAATCTGAGATTAATTGAGGTATTATTTAATCTGGGATTAAATATGTTCGGAAGAGAGAGAAAGCGATTAATTTGGAATTAATTGGTAGAATAAATTTAATAGTTAAATTTGATTTTTCTATTTAATTTATTCGTATGGGCTAAAATTATTATATCAGATATATTAATATGAATTGGATTTCATTACGAAATTAAAGTTGGACTTTAATACGAGCGAACAAATTAATTTAGAATTAATTCGTAACGGCATTCATAATATATTTACGAGGCGTCGTCATTTAATTAAATTAGATTTAATTATTTAGCGACGGAAATTCGTTTAATCGGATTAAACGAATCCGAGCCGCGGAAAACATTCGTAGAATCCATTTTAATTTTGAATTCAAATGTGGGGCCCACTTCACATGTGGTAGTTGGGAGGGTAGTTGGCATTTATGCCAAGCCACCAACCATCCAACCACCTTGTAATAGTTTTGGTAAAACCATTTACCCAACCACCTAGTTTAGGTGAAAAGGGTAAAAGGGATTTTACCAAAAGCCTTCTCTCTCTCTTCACTTGTGTAATACAACACTTGAAACAAATGAAACCCTAATTTTATCCTTGCTAGGGGCGTGAGCTTCCTCCTCCATCTCTTTGATTTTGTTGCAAAATCAACAAAGCTAGCACTTCATGGAATGAACTAAGGTGATAGGGAAACCAACTCAAAGCTTGGAATCATCAAAGGAAGGATCTTGGAGATCTTCATTCAAACAACTCAAAGCTTGGAATCATCAAAGGAAGGATCTTGGAAACCAACTCAAAGCTTGGAATCAACAAAGGAAAGTTCTTGGAGGTCTTCTTCTTCTCAAAATTTTAAAAGCTCAAATCCATTCAATGTAAGTAATTCCGCAACTTATAATGAATTTATGAACACCTTTTCTTGCTTATTAGATCCTTGGCATGTTCTAGGAACACTAACAATGGTATCAAGAGCCAATTTTAAGCATGAAAATTTTAGGGTTCATGAGACTAAAATTTGGGGCTTTTGTGTTTTGAGCATGATTTCTTCAAATTGATGCTTTGATCATGCTTAGAATATGATAACTTAGAGTTATGCATGATTAGATTTGAAATAATTGATTGGATCAAAATTTTAAATTTCCCTTACCTTGGCCGAAAGTTGCATTGCATGGGACTGCAGTTTTTTATTTTTTGTAACATCATTGGATGTGTTTAAATGCTAGATTAAATGTTGATTGTTGGTTTGATTGGATTGGAAGCAATGTCAATAATGTTTATGTTAAAATCAAAGAGCATGTTGAGCATAAAATGATGAATTTTGGATTCAATTTGTGTTGAGCATGAAATGATGTGTTTTGGCTTCAATTTGTGTTAAGCATAAATTGATGGATTAAGCATGATTAATTAAGTTAATTGGTATTTTGGAAATATTGAGTTTAATTAATTAATCATGGCTAATACACTTTAATTAAAGTAATTGTGATATTTGGAATATTATAATTATGTTAATAAGCCTTTAATTAAGAATTGGGCTAAAAGTGTGTATTTGGGCTTAATGGGCTTGGTTTGACCAAGTTTGGTTTTGGACTTTTGGTTTGGATCCAATTGGGCCCAAAACCAATTCCATAAAGTCCAAATACATCACATGGCCCTTTAAAGAATTTAATTGGGCCTAATGGGCCTAAATTGATTTGTTGGCAATAAGGTGATTCCTATTGGGCCTTGTCATTTTGAGTTTGATCCATTATGGCCAAAGCCCATGCCTTAAGAATCAATTAAAAGCCCATTGGACTTTAATTGAAATGACATTGGATGTTATTGGGCCTTTGAGACCCATTAAGATTGGATTTGGAATCCAAGTCTTTAAGGCTTATAATTAAGTGTAATATTTAATTTGGAATTAAATTTGGAATTAGTATTGAATACAAATAAATTGGATTTAAAGTTGTAGTTCGATGTATTTAAGAATACGTACTTTAAGTATTTATTCTTAAACGAGTTGGACTCATGCAAATCAAATCGTTGTTTGAACATTGGATGGTCATTAATTCAAAGATTAATTAATTGGATTAGATTGATTGAATAACATGATTTGTATGAATACATGAATGTGTTGTATGAATAATGTCTATCAGATGAATATTAGAAGGGCGAGGGCAATTTTGGAAATTGTAATAAATTTAGAATTTATTTAAATTGGACCTGCGTGTCCAGCCTTTTATCTAATTTCTCATTGTATTTCTCTTCTCACCTATTCCCCTTAATGTAAATGAGGTTTCTTTATTGTATTTTGTAATTGGGTAGAAGTTAGAATAGTTCTAGCCGGGGAGAGGAAATGGAGTGATTTGTTCTAGGAACAATTTGTGACATATCCATCCGTATATCATTATTAATTTATTTATTTATACGCGCTTTATTATGTTTTAGAATGCATGTTTAAGGGTGTAATGATGAGACCTTAACAAAGATAATAAATTGGTTGCCAATTTGCACGCGAAAAACCCTCAAAACATATTAAGCTTTTTTTCTTCCATTGAGTGATTCTTACTCAAGATCCAAAGTTGGCATTGGTTTGTTGGCCAAAGTCAAGACCTTTGTCAATTGCGGATGTGTTTGAATCATGAGAGTTTTGTTCCATATCGGTGTCTTGTCCAAGTCGTGATTTGTTGGCCAAAGTCAAGATCACTTCTTGTCCATCGACATTGATTACGAAGCTTTCCATGTCAATGGGTTCCGCTTAACTGGGATCATTAAGTTTGTTGTGCCAAAGCCAAGGCTTAGTTGATTCAGAGGAAAAAGGTTAGGTAATATATTTGATATATTGGCATATATAAGATATATGTTTCGGACTTGGATGTCCACCTACTGGATCTAGGAATTGGATGAGATCCAATTGATCTTAGAGATCTACCTAGTTAAGTATCATACAATTTGTTGGCCAAAGTCAAGATTGTGTGTTATTTAACGGGATCCTAGCCCACTAGGAAACATGGTTTCCCGAGTACTCGACAGAGGGTTAGAGGCTCGCAGAAAAATAGTGGGAGGCAAGTATTAGATTTGCAATATTCGTTTAGTTACTTGCCATACGCGCTCAATCAAATATCATTCGTCAAATAAATTATATATTAGTTGGACTAATATTTATTGTTGTTTTAATTAAACAGTTGGACTGTATTCAAACCCTTTCATTTATAGTTGATTATATAATTGGATTATAGTAATCAATATTATTTGAATTTTACCCTTCATTTATAGTTGATTATATAATTGGATTATAGTAATCAATATATTTGAATTTTACCGATCATTTATAATGATTATAATTGGATTATAGTAATCAATATATATTTGATTTTAACCAATAAAATTGTAATAAGTTATATAGTTAGACTATAGTAATCATTACATTAGATTGTACCTGAAATCGTTGATTAAATAGTTGGACTATTAGAATCAAGATTAAATTGAAAGATTAGTGTTTAAAACATTATCCTAAGGAAAATATTTTTAGACGACTTTAATTTTCAAATTGGGAATAAATTTCAGGATAGTCCTGAAGCTAAGAAGTTACTTTATTTGATAAAATAACATCTTAGGCCTAAGCCCGGAGTTAAGCAAATAGTAGAGCATGATCTTTGGAAGATTCATGTGATGATAACTTTAATGTTTAATCCATTATGCTTGCCATAAAGACTCATTAATTTCCTAATCAGAACTAAGGATTAGATCCTTAAAGTATGATGAAGAAATTGAAGGATCTTCATAAATCTATTCTTAGATCTTAGAAGTATTAAATTGCAATTAATAACTCTTCGAGAGTTAATGGCTATTCTCAAGGAGATAAAGCCAAAGTTTGCAATAAGGCAAGTAGCGCAAGGCGTACCTTACTTCGATATTCTAGAAACCCAAGGCTTGGCCAAAGCTTCTGGGGTATAGAAAAGGGCAAAGGTAAAATCATTACTGTGTTCTAGGAAGACAAATGACATATCCAAAGATGTCTGCTTAAACTGTTGCAAATGGTCACTGAAGCGTGACTGCCGTATGGACAAAGCAGACATGAAGGAATTGAAGACGAGCAAGACTCTCTACTATTATGTTTGTCATAATATGTTCACTACTAGTATTAAAATTGGATTTTAAATACTAAGTGTGATACATAAATATGCATTGATGTGCAGAATCTGCTATGAGCAGGATATTGACTTCAATTGAGAATTAATCTACGAATCAGAAACGGGACGAAAGTTGCTGTTTTACCGCAGATACCTAAGTTTAGGAACTACCCTTCGGGTGTGTACTTAAATTAGGAAACTGTTATAATGTAACTAGTTTGACTAGAAACATTATCTCTATATCGAGTATAACTCGTTGCGAGTACACCTTTATATTCTAGAACACTAAAGTGTTTTATTTTATAAAGATGATATTGAGATAAACACATTAGATGTGAATAACAGTATTTATATTTTGAATATAAATAAATCTCAAACATATAACATGACAAACAAATAGCTCAAACTGATTTGATCAGATGAGACTTATTTGTGGCAGTGTTGTCTGGGACACAATCAAACAAGACTCGTATATCCACACTTTTGAAGAGTGGATACTAGGACGGATTTGATTCCATTCAAATGAAGTCTACGAATCTAGTTTATTGGGCAAAGTGCCTAAAACACCTTTACTTGGTAAAAGTGTAAGTGCCACCGATCTATTAGCCCTTGTTCATAGTGACGTAAGTGGGCCCATGTCTAGCTAGGCTAAAGGTGGATATGAATATTTCGTGACCTTTACGGATGTGGCATCGCGTTATGGTTGTGTTTCTTTTGAAGAACACAAATATGAAACTTTTAGAGTTTCGACACGAAATAGACGAACAGATCGGCTAAAGTATTAAAACATCACGGTTTGACCATGATGAAAATACTTATGCAATAAGTTTCTCATATACTTGAAAGAGTATAGTATTCTTTCAATGAGGACTCCTCCCGGAACACGTCAATTTGACGGTGTGTCCAAACGGAGAAATCGAATTTTGTTGGACATGATAAGGTTAATCATGAGTCGCTCTGAGCTACCATTTTCCTTCAAAAGGGATAAGCATTAACAGTGCAATACTTATTTTGAATAAGGTTCCATAAAAAACTGTTTGACAGATTTCATATTAGATATGAACAGGAAAGAAACTGGGCTTTCTCACTCCTGATGATTTGGGAATGCTAGGCATACGTTTGGATGATACCAAACTGGAACCCAAAATTGGATAAGTGCCTAATGTAATTGGTTATCCTAAGGAAACCAAATTATAGTACTTATACAACTCACTAGAGAACAATGTAATTGTTACTCACCATGCGGTTTTCCTAAGAGGAATACCGATATGCAGTGGTAAGTGGGAGGATTGTAAAACTCGATGAAAAATCGGAGTTATACTGTTCAAGACACCAAGTCCTTAGTGGAACACAAACAGTTCATCAATGATGAAGCTATACCAATAATCTTCGAATACACAAGAACAACGTAGGTCGGAGAGAGTCAGAAAACAACCTGGGGTATGAGTTTCTGATCTCACCTCATAAAGATGTCAATCTTATTGAGGAATACGAACTGACTACGTATGAGGAAGTGATACAAGGTATCGACTCCCTATTATGGCAAAGTGCCATGAGTCCGAAATGGATTCCATGTATAACAACTATGTTTGGACACTAGTTGTTGTACCGCAAGGCATTGTGCCTATTGGTACTATATAAGTCTTCAAGGAAGACATACGTGGATGGCAACATACTAACATACTAAGCTAGGCTTGTAGCCGAAAGATGTCATTATCAACATTGTGTTGATTACAACGAAATCTTTTACCTGTTGCCACGTTAAATCCATTTGGATAATGCTTGCTGATGCTGCATGTTTCATTTATGAAATATGGCAGCTGAACCGAAAAATCGCTTTCTTGAAAGGAAACCTTTTGGAGGATGTTTACAACATCCTGACGATTTTATCGTATCAAAACTAGCAAACAAGATTTGCAGGTTATTCGATCCATGTTTGGATTAAATCAAGTATTAGGTTCTTGGAATTATCATTTTGATGTAATCATAATGGTTTATGATTTAATTCAAAACGAGAAATGATTCTTGTGTATATAAGGAGGTTAGTGGGAGCGCACTGAAAGTGACTGTCCTAAATAATGATGATATGTCATTTCTTGGAAATGATATTCCCACATTACAATCGGTGAAAGCTTGGCTTTCATGAAAATTCTCCGTAGAATTATGGGAGAAACAACCTTTATTCTAGGAATAAAGATCTATTGGATAGATTTAAAGTTGTTAACACTCTCCGAGAACTCGTACATTAAAAAATGTACGTGACCTAGTGTCTCATACGCTTTGAGCATATGAAGTCACAAACAGGTCAATCCAAGTGATAGTCACTGGATTGATAATAAGAACATCTGTTAGTATCTTAGAGAACTAAGGATGATGTCTTAAACTATGGAGATGGAGAACTTAAAGTGACTGGGATCACTGTTGCAAGTTTCCTAATCGATTAAGCGACTAAAAGTCGTAACAACGGTACTATACAGTTTGAATAACGGTACAGTGATCTGGAAATCTTCTAAGCAAGATGCTGTTGTCGAATAAACAACAAATACGGGTTATTGCTGCGGCCGAGGCAGCAATAGAAGCCATCTGGGTCATTAACAAATCTAATTAGATTAGATATAGTTCTGTTAGCAGCTGAGCTAGGCTACAGCACAGAATAAAGAATTAATGGTCTCATCAACGATCCAGATATATACTTTGACTATTCATCTGATTCGTTCGGATCTTACATCGTGGCGATGTGATGATCGAATGAATTGCATCAGAAGATAATCATCAAATCCGCTGACGAAAGCCTTTCCTCAGCAGTTTGACCGAACCGTACATAGTTCGGGTGTAAGACACTCGAGTGACTGGCTATAGGCCAAATGGGAGATTGTTGGACAGTTATGACCCATAGCGTCACTATTTGTACAAATCATGGTGTTGTTGTACAAATTAACTATGTGACAAGGAGATTGCACTCTTATCATTTGTGATTAGATCACCTAGATGTATAAATGATAGGAGGTCCCTATGATTAGTTCCTGGATTGAGATGATATAAGACAGTATCAGTCCTCAAAGGATTAATCATTAAATATCCCTAGTCGTAGTATTATCGAGACTGGACATCGATAATGCGGAATAGACTAGTATTGCACTTGTGCGCGTTGTGGGAGCACAACGACATAGTTCTCATATATTTAAATATTGGATACTTATGCAAGTGTGATAGGAGGTTGTGTTTACCGATGGTGCGGAAACAGCTTCACTCTGGATAGACCCCTTAGAATTCCATTGGTAGTATGACTATGTGTCTATGGAAGTCCGAAATCAGGGTAGGTGTATTTGGTCTTAACTTGAGACTTGCACCGCTAATACATGCGACAATCGGTATGCTTTAGTTTTGGTCGTCCAGGGCTTTAACCGGTTCTGTGTACGCCTCTGCAGGGTATATTGAGAATCGTAGTCTATTGGGTGTGATGTCAAGACGGAAGTATCACTCAATCCATCAGTGGAGATGATGTCACGTAGGATACGGAACTAGTGCTCTTAAGTACTGCAGTCATCGGGATGATATGACTAGGTCATGTTCATCCGATTATAGAGACTAGTTACCAGACATCCGACATGTGCTTCGTACGGGGCAGACACATTCCAGCCAGCCCAGGCCTAACATGTGACATTAGATACTGGATCGTAATACGCAATACTACTATATACTACTACGCCTGACATAGATTATATATTCCAGTAAGAATATTTCTGGAGAATTGGGTAGGCACGGTGCTTTGCTAGAAGCCAACCATGTCTTGTAAATCGATAAGCACATGGTACGAGGTACGCACGTATTTGGATAATCCGATGACCGTATTTACTGCCAACATATTCAGGGATCTCTTGGGTCGCTTCCCAAAGATTCACCGATGACAGTTGACTCGAATTAGAATTAATCTGGGATTAATAAGAGAGAGAATTAATCTGAGATTAATTAAGATGGAGAAAATTAATCTGGGATTAATTGAGGTATTATTTAATTTGGGATTAAATATGTTCGGAAGAGAGAGAACGCTATTAATTTGGAATTAATCGGTAGAATAAATTTAATAGTTAAATTTGATTTTTCTATTTAATTTATTCGTATGGGCTAAAATTAATATATCAGATATATTATATGAATTGGATTTCATTACGAAATTAAAGTTGGACTTTAATACGAGCGAACGAATTAATTTAGAATTAATTTGTAAACGGCATTCGTAATATATTTACGAGGCGTCGTCATTTAATTAAATTAGATTTAATTATTTAGCGACGGAAATTCGTTTAATCGGATTAAACGAATCCGAACCGCGGCAAACATTCGTAGAATCCATTTGAATTTTGAATTCAAATGTGGGGCCCACTTCACATGTGGTAGTTGGGAGGGTAGTTGGCATTTATGCCAAGCCACCAACCATCCAACCACCTTGTAATGGTTTTGGTAAAACCATTTACCCAACCACCTAGTTTAGGTGAAAAGGGTAAAAGGGATTTTACCAAAAGCCTTCTCTCTCTCTTCACTTGTGTAATACAACACTTGAAACAAATGAAACCCTAATTTTATCCTTGCTAGGGGCATGAGCTTCCTCCTCCCTCTCTTTGATTTTGTTACAAAATCAACAAAGCTAGCACTTCATGGAATCAACTAAGGTGATAGGGAAACCAACTCAAAGCTTGGAATCATCAAAGGAAGGATCTTGGAGATCTTCATTCAAACAACTCAAAGCTTGGAATCATCAAAGGAAGGATCTTGGAAACCAACTCAAAGCTTGGAATCAACAAAGGAAAGATCTTGGAGATCTAATTCTTCTCAAAATTTTAAAAGCTCAAATATATTCAATGTAAATAATTCCGTAACTTATAATGAATTTATGAACACCTTTTCTTGCTTATTAG